>JAOWBW010001204.1:0-242407 GCA_026119855.1 Campanula takesimana
CTTCCCCCAAAATATGAAAAGGTTACCTACCAATAGGAGGAGTAGAATAGTAGAAAATGATAGTTGAGTAATACTTTGGGAAGTTATAAGCCTATGAACTGGAAGGAACAATCAAACTGCCAACCATTGCAACATCCTTAGCCATGGCTCAAACTAAAGCCCTGCACAAAAATCACCTTTCAAAACCTACACAATATCACATTGACTCCTTGATGAGTAATACCCTTCAAAAGGTCAACCTGACAAAAAAATGAAGTCAAAACTTTGAATCATGAGGATATACCAAGTATGATCTCCATAGGAGTAAAAAATGCTGCGAAAAATCAAAAGAAAATGCTTGACTTGAGAAACTATGCTTCAGCTTCAAACAACAATCAAGATCAAACTGGAAAAAATAAATAAGTGAAGTGTTACAACTGTGAGAAAGTAGGACATTATTCCCAAGAATGTCTTGAGCCAAAGAAATCAAGAAATTTCACACTCAAAAGAAATCATACATAATTCAAGGTGTAATTGTTTCAACTGTTCCAAAAACAAAAGTGATGGCAAAAGAGAACATGTAATGATGGCTGGCCTTTCAAAATTCAGTGAGGATGAATCAAAATCCTCAGACACTAACAATGATGGTGACATGGAAGCTATGATATTCCTCATAGCAAATGGAAAAGAAACCTCAGATAGTGAAAAGGAATTAGAAGACTTAGTTGGTGCAGAGGAACTTAAGAAGGTAAGTGATTTCAATTTCCTTGATTCAGAAGGCCTAAAAAATATATCAGCTTTGCCGGTCTCATCTCCTAGCAACTCAGCCAAAACATCCTCTACACCTCCTTTACAGCTTCGGTTTGTTGAAGGACTTCCTCAGGAAACATCTCCGTATTCATTACCACTAAGTTTTTTGGCGGTACAAAAAGACTCCTTCACCAATAAACCACAGACATCAAACAGCTTTTGATTTTTTGCATTGGAAGGGTGTATGTGTGAGAAAATCGCTGCCCTACACAAAATGATACGTGGTATTTGTTGTCGGGTTTGCTGGATTTTCAAGTTTAAACACAAAGCTAATGGGTATATTGAACGGTATAAGGCTCTTCTTGTTGCTTTATTGCTTACGGGTTCACATAGCAGGCCGGCCTCGATTATGATGAAACGATCAGCCCGATGGTTAAACCCTCTGTCGTTCGCATATTTCTAACCGTTGCACATTCTCGTTCATGGGAAATAAAACAGTTGAATGTCAGTAATGCTTTTCTCAATGTCATTATTCATGAAGAAGTATATATGAACCAACCTCCTCGCGTTGTTGATTCCTCAGTTGTGAATCATGCATGAAGGATGCATAAAGTAATCTATAGCCCTAAGCAGTCTTGGTTCCAATGTCTTCATAAATATTCTTAATCACACCTTTGTCAACAGTCCTTCCGAATCATCCTTGTTCATTCAGCACAGTCATGGCTCCTCTATTCTCATCCTTGTATATGTCGACGACATATCATCACTGGGTTTTCTCATTCGATTGTTTCCTCAGTTATTGATGATATCTGCAACACATTTGATAGTCGTTGCTTGGGCGATCTTAACTTCTTCCCCGATATTGAAGCAACTAGGACTAAGACTCAATGTACTATTTGCAAAACTCGGCATGCTCTAGATCTTCTTGATTGGTTCAACATGTCTGACTATAAATCAATTCCAACTCCCGACATTGCCTTATCTCGCTTGCCAAGTCTTGATGATGAGCTACTGTTGAATGCTACCGAGTTTTGAAGTTGGTTGGAGGTTTTAATATTTTACTTCGTCCCGATATTGCATTTCAGTTAATCAGGTGTGTAAGTTCATGCAGTAACCCCGTTCCTCTCATCTTGTTGTGGATAAATGCATTCTCGATGACATCTCGGCAATTCATGTGGCTCACAATCCGGTGTTTCATGCTCGTATTCGCCATATCGAGATTGATTATCACTTCATTCGCGAATTGGTTACTTGGGGTTTTTCTCAAGCTTAAATTTGTTACATCCGATCATCAACTTGACGATTTATCTACAGAAGACCGGTCCAAGCCTCGTTTTCAAGCCCTCTCGATCAAGGTGCAACTTCCTTACGGGCACTTGCTTGAAGGGGGGATATTTGTCAAGGATTAGAGAAAGATATAGTCGGAGCCAATCATACATGGAGAGAGAATTAATTAATATGAGAGACTCAATTTATTAATGAACAATATGTTACATATTTATAGGGTTACATGGAACATTCTAGACTAATCTAACTTGGTCAACAGGATATAAATCTCCTAATTGATATACACAATCTCTAATATTGGTAAGTAATATCTAAGAGATATTTACAATATATTCTTGGAATATACAAGACGGGTTCGGTCGGGTGTAAGGGTTTGTTCGGTCGGGTTTGGGTTATGGTTCGGACAAGCTGGACAAAAAGGAAATTGGGTTTTGCTGTAGCTTGGGTATTCAAAAAACTGGAAAAAATAAACGTAGGGAAAGTTTGTTTGATTTGGGTAGGGAGAGAAGGAGAGATGAAGGGAGTTGACCTTAAAGAAAAAGAAAAAAAAAGTGACAGGAAGCAAAAAAAAAAAAAAAAAATGGTTGAGATTTTGGAGGAAGAGTTAGAGAGGGTGGTCGGGTAGTGAAGAAAAAAAAATAGGAGGAGACTTGTGGCCGCCATTATGTATTAGTGTGATATACTGCAGAAAATAAATAGAAATAAAAATAGGGTTTTGACCGAAGTTTTTTTTTTGTTTTGGTGGTGGTGATATGGTGGCAATGGTTGGGGAAAGTTTTGTCGTGGTGGTTTTGTATGGTGGTTGGCTGAAACTTTGTGGTGGAGAAGTCCTTTTATGGATCATAGCTCTGATACTATGTCAAGGATTAGAGAAAGAGATAGTCGGAGTCAATCATACATGGAGAGAGAATTAATTAATATGAGAGACTCAATTTATTAATGAACAATATGTTACATATTTATAGGTTACATGGAACATTCTAGACTAATCTAACTTGGTCAACAGGATATAAATCTCCTAATTGATGTACACAATCTCTAATATTGGTAAGTAATATCTAAGAGATATTTACAATATATTCTTGGAATATACAATATTCCTAATAATATTAACCGAGTATATCATATGTAAGTAGCTAGATATATTAGTATTCTCGTATATATGGATAACATAGAGTTTATATTTGGAAAAATATTATATATAGGGAGAACCAATAATAGTCTAAGGAAGAGTTCTAAACCTTTCTAAACTATTCTACTTAGTCTTGTATATATGTAACTCTCGTATGATGAATAAGATTACCAAGGAAATTCCTCAGCCTCCCTTCTCTTTCTACGTCGTTTTTCACATAGGTTTTCACTTATTACCCCACCATAAAGATTCATGGAAGTGAGCTTTCAAGGCTACATTGTTAGCTTACTTGAAGACAAGCGAGAAATCCAAATTTGATATTAATAACCAACTTTTGTGCTCCATTTTGATCTTAAATTTTACAAAAATTATCCATCCAACTTGTATCTATGATCTACAACCTTTTCAACAGTTGACGAATTTTTATCCAACTCATAATTATGCAAAACATCATGTATGTACTTTATACCTTCTTTGGTTTACAAACAAATTTTACTATTTCCTCGTTTCTCTGTCAATTCTTCATTTCACATATTTACTCGTTAAACTATGGAAGTAGTCATAACCATGAATTTTATTTCTCTTTCATCATGTGATTTTAAAAGCACTGTCCACACAACACACATCGTTCTTGTACTTGGTTGCACTTTGAAAAGCGTAGAACATCTTACTTTCACCTTCTTTTTCCACTAAGAGATGAGCTCCTTGTTTTGTATTTTTCACTCTACAATCATTCTCTTTCTGGCCAAAAATTTTACAATGATAACATTGTTGTTTGCCCTTAAACAACAATCTTGAAACAATGACAATTTTTTCTCAACTACAATTTTGAGAGTGTTATTAACTTTTTTCTACATCTAGAGTCTCTACATTGGTTGCCACCATGTATACAATGTTCTATATGACCATCCTTCCCCCTTCACCATTTTCATCACTTTTCTCAAATTCATTTGGACCCTAGTTCAGCTTAAAATGGAAAGTACTCTCAACATATTTTCTGAGGGTCTTTCTAACCTATACATCAAACATAGAAGGCAAACTGACAAGAAATTTTCAACAACTCTACTGTCTTGAAGTATTTCAACAAGACATCTCAATTGATTAATATTACCCTAGTATAATACTTGTTAATGTCTATAAAGATATTTCATTTTCACAATATGCAATTCTCTTCTAAGAGTTTGGCAATTAACGTTTATCTAGATTCAAATTGCCCCTTGGCCTCTTGAAAAATATCCCATGCTTTTTCACATTGGTTACTCTCATAATTCTTCAAAAGAACTCTGTTGATATACCTTGTTGAAGAAACGAGAGAGCCCTAGCATCATTTGTTCGATATACCTTTATTTAATTTTTACTCTTCATTGTCCAACTCCCTATGCCCATTAAGTTCTTCGAAGCCGTTTAGAATGCACTGCCCACATATCTTTGGAGATGAAGACTATTCTCATCTTCACCACCCAATGATCATAATTTTCCGGAAAATACTGAGACAGTCATTGAAACTCTTCTACAGCCAACTAGAGTAGAGCTTACGTCAGAATTTCCTTAACCAACTAAACTAGAGCTGACCTCCAAAGGTTTTGCCGCATATATTCAAATTCAGCATAAAATAGTATCATCACCACTGACATACAGTAATTAATCATTACAAGACAATATAAGTAGTACAGTTTTACATCAGAAATATTTTCAAAAGAACCGACAGTACAACAGTTTAGATCCCAAGAACAAGTGTTGCTTTACATTAAACCCTTTGTCATTATTCAAGTAAAAGATAGAATGTCAGAAGTTCCCTAATTCTTTGAAATGAAGAGAGTATCACAATTCGACAATATGCATACAGATATTTCCTTACCAGAGAAAGAAAATACCTAGCCAGAACAATATGTAGAAGTGAATTACAGGGCAAATCTCCTTTGGCAGTAGAACTTAACTATTCTTCATGGATCTGTGATATTACTCACAAAACAGGCAGAAGTAAAGCAATCTTCTGCCAAAGGAGTAGTTGCCCAGCAATGCATTCATACACAAACTCAATTACTTCGTCTGTTTCTTGATGATAAGGATTTCCAGACTCAATTTCCATTTATAGATTTCCCGATTCAATATAATACCAGATGTACAGTATGTTTTTCGAAGCAATATAAAGCATATTCCAGGTACATTCCTGTATGCTAAACTTGAGTCTTCAATAAAGTGGTCCGAAGCTCCAATCCTTTGAGTACTACTACCTCATATGCTTTTTTTGCTTTTCGCATCTTCAATGAATTCTCAGTGAAGAAGGAAGATACTGACCCTTTGCTGCTCAAAGAGACAGAAATGAACCAGGCGGGAATGAGAAAAGTCGGACAACAAAAGAATGGACCGTTTGAAAACAGGAAGGATTTGGAGTATATACCCCTGAATCTATAGATGGCATATCCAAAACCAAGTTGAAAACCGGCAAATGCAAACCAATCACCAGATTACTGTTTATGTTTAATGCAAAGGATATTTGCCCCTCATGAACACATTCTAAAAGTGCCCAGCCCCATGCTTGCTTCTTATCCTTCTTCTTCTTCTTTTAATCCATGGAATACATTATCTGAACGACATAAACCGACTTGGTTAAATGGGACTCATACATTCTGGGCTCACACCCCTGAGGCCCATTAACGAAGCCCACCTTCCGGAGGCCGACATCCAGCAGGCAGACCTTGCCTAGGCCGAGTTCCAATAGGCCCGATCCCTAGCCGGCTTCCGTGACAAAGCCGAGACAGATGACGGGACGACTTACACCATATGCCGCCTTCTATCGGGAATCCACTTATAGAGTTATACTACAACTCTAAAATTGAGAGTCCTTATCCAAACAAGGATAACTCTCCTATCAGATAACAGGGCTTAATCCATCCTTATCAGGAGTCTATCTCCAAGGAATATGAGTCCTACATCACCACGGGCTTCCTGGCTTTCCTAACAAGTCAGAACTCATACACCCACGTCTATAAAAACAGGTCCTCTACACAGGAACGGGTAACGAACTCTTGGGCCCTAACTAGTCCATTGATTTCTCTATTCACAGATCACCCGAATTCTTACTCTCACGCCGGAGGGCCTTCGCCGGTGAAGCCCCGGCTAGTTCACGTTTGTTCATTGTGTGCAGATTCCGGACACGAAGATATTCTTTTCTGGGATTATCCGAACCACTAGACGGAGGGCTGATCCAACACGTTTCGTGCAGCATCAGTTTGGTTCCATTACCGGGAAACGTTGTTTGGAGAATTCTTCCATTCGGAAAACTGCAAATTCATCATGTCCAAAGTCCTTACTGACGGACAGGAAGCGAGCGTCACTCCCGACGCTAGCCGGAATCCGCCGCCGCCGAACATGGCAAACAATAATGCGCTGAATCAAGGTCTCCCTCCCCCCCTCCGGGACATGGAATGCACACTCGCTCTAGAGGCCCGCCACCTGAGATTACTCATCAGTATGGGCGACGGAGGCGAACTGTATCACGTCCTCTACCCACCGAAGCTGGCCCATCTAGGCCCTCCCTCATTGATCGAAGGGTATTGCTACAACAGAACCTTACTACCCTTCAGCAATTAGCTGATGCCCAGCGAGCTCTCTTGGAATTCGACCGGATCACTCCCTAGCTCCTTTCATTCAACCGACTGACAATAGAGAGGTCAGGGGAGACGGCGAGAGAAGCGAACGCAGGGAAGACCTTCCAGCTGATGGCAGAAGTCGTCAGGATCCACCTGCACCTCCCCGAAGGAATCGAGCCGCCCCACCTAGCCGACTTGATGGTCGTCTCGGTCGGTCAATCCTGATGAAAGAGATCTGAGAAATCAGATAAACTGAAGAAGGGAGAAGGAAGCAGAGTCACCAGTGTGAGATATTTGGGAGAAAGAAGAGTATGGCAAAACCAAGAGAAAAATCCGCCTAGACGAGTTCCACCTCGTCGCACTCCGCCGAGACGACACCGAGAGGATCCGGACGTCAGCCGAGTCGTGGGAAGAGGTCGAGATAGAGAAAGAGACCGACCTAGAAGTTCCCACAACAGTTCGGATTCAGTTAACAGATCATAATGGACCTACGAGAAAGGATTGATAATATAGAGATGAATCAGGGGCATAGGAAACCAAAGACCGACTATGACGCAATGCGTCCATTTTCCCAATGGATTAAAGACTCTCCACCCTCTCCACAGCTGAAACTCCCTCATTTGGAGAAATACTCTGGCAATACTGACGCCATGGATCACCTTCAATCCTTTGAAGGAATGATGGCTCTCCTATCTAACAAGGACGACGTGCTTTGCAAGGCCTTTGCTAGCACATTACATGGGGCAGCCAGATCCTGGTTCATGGACCTGGAAAGAAAGAGCATCGACTCTTTCTCTAAGTTGAAGACGAGTTTCTTAGAATACTTCGCCACGGGGCCGGGGCCAGGAAACTTGGCGAACATTGTCCAAGGGAAGAGCGAGTCGACCATGAGCTTTTACAACAGGTTCAGGGACTTGGCCGACTCAATAGAAGAAAGGCTTACTGACAGGGAAATCATAATGTGCTTTTATAATGGGCAAAGGTCAGAGGACCTCACCTACGAACTGTCAGTAAGAGAGCCTCTCACCAAATCTGAGCTATACCAGATGGCTTATGCTACAGCCAATGCTGAGGAAAAGAAGAAATTGCTATCCGGGTACCGAGATCGAGATCACGGAAAAGAAAGTCGGCCTACTTCGGACTTGGCACAAGGCACCAACGGAGGGGGAAACAGAGGAAAAAATAGAACCCGGGGTACCGAGGTCTTTACACCTCTCACAAAGCTGATTTCTGAGATAATGACCCTGGTCAACTTACCGGACCCAAAGCCTCTAAGAGACAATCCGAAATTTCCCCGGGACTCGAGCAAATACTGTGCTTATCACCAGGACAATGGGCATGAGACTGACAATTGCTTTGCCTTGAAAAAGATACTGCAGCGATGGGCCAATCAAGGAAAGTTGGATGAGTTCATAGCCAAAAAGGATAACAAGCGCCCGAGGGAAGACGAGAGAGAAGGTGGCCAAGACGACAGACCACCCCGGGCAAAGTTAATCGGCGTAATCCGGGAAGAAATTCCTTCAAATACACGGCTAAGGGAACAAATCCATGAGCTTAGTAAGGTCTACCACATTCCCCCGTGGATCCATAAGGGGGAGGAGGTGATCAGTTTCTCCCCAAACGAGTTGGCCGGGAAGAGGGCCATGAGAGAACATCCTTTGGTCATCACCGGACGGATTGATAATTGTGAGTCCGAAAGACTACTTATAGACTCGGGGGCCGCCAAAGATGTGCTATACTACAAGACCTTCAAAGAGATAGAGCTGCCGGATACCGTGTTTAGTCCCCTACAACGGGAGATTAGAGGGTTTCACTAATCATAAATTCGAGGCTAAAGGAACGGTGGACCTACTATTGGAAGTCGGCGACTACCCTTACAAGACGTCGGCCACGATCACTTTCATTGTTATGGACCTGGCTAGTGATTATCATGCCATCATCGGCTCACCTAGTCAGGGAAAATTGGGAATGGTAGCCTCTCTGCCTCACCAAAGGGTGAAATTCCCAACTCCAGAAGGAATAGGATGTGTCCTTAGAAACCCAAAACACTTCTTAGAACATGTCATGAGGTCCAAAAAAACCAAAGCTCGTATGGAGATTGACACGCCGAAAAGGAACATCGTCATATCCAAGTCGACCACGGCGACAACGTCAGCCCCCAAGATAGGTGTGATAACAGTGGAAATGTCCGAAGAACCTATGTCACTTGATGGCAAGACGACTGAGGAAGGCGTCACTTATGGATTGGATGGCTTTGGATCTATATCCATGAACATAGATCAAGACGAGCCAAGTTCCTCAGCCCTCACTCTCGTCCAGAACTCAAAGCCACAGAGCCCGCAACCATAGAGGTCGATATGGACAAGCTCCTAGATATGGGAAACCTGAGCTTGGAAAGCGAAAGAAAGAACCCGGATATCAAAGAAAAGAGGATCAAGCAAATCACTGTAGAAACTTTGGAATTCAGGGAAGGACCCGAGCTGAGACCGGTCGATCAGTTGGACGAGGTCATCATTAACCCTGACTACCCCGAGCAGAAGATAAAGATTGGGAGACAACTTCCCCAAGAAGAGAGAGAGGAACTCATCACTCTGCTCAAAAGCAACTTGGATGCATTTGCATGGAGGGTAGAAGACATGGTTGGAGTTAAAGAAGCCATAGTTCTTCATAAGCTAGAGGTCGACAAGTTTTTTCAACCAATCAGACAAGGAAGAAGGGCTTTCTCCACCGAGAAAGAGAAAGCAATCGAGGCCGAGGTGGATAAGCTGTTGAGGGCCGGGATCATCCGAGAAAAAACATACCCGGAATGGTTAGCTAATGTCGTGATGGTGAAGAAGCAGAATGGCAAGTGGAGAATGTGTGTTGACTTCACGGATCTCAACAAGGCTTGCCCAAAAGACAGCTACCCGCTTCCCAGGATCGACAAGTTGGTGGACTCCATTGCCGAACATCAAACTCTGAGTTTTCTGGATGCTTATTCCGGTTACCACCAAGTTAAGATGGCCGAGGAAGACATAGAGAAAACCGCCTTCCAAACAGCGGGAGGGAATTACTGTTATGTGATGATGCCTTTCGGCCTCAAGAACGCCGGTGCAACTTATCAAAGGATGGTGAACAAGGTGTTCAAATCCCAGATCGGCAGAAAACATGGAGGATTACATTGACGACATGGTAATAAAACCAAGTCAGGAAGCCACGTCCCGGATCTAACGGAGACCATAAGGAATCTAAAGAAGAACGATATGAAGCTCAACCCTAGTAAATGCGTGTTCGGGGTCACAGCAGGCAAGTTCCTCGGTTTCATGGTATCCCAGCGCGGCATTGAGGCGAACCCGGAGAAGATCCAAGCCTTGGTCGACATGAAAGAGCCGACATGCATAAAGGACGTTCAAATATTGAACGGAAGAGTAGCCGCCCTAGGAAGATTCGTCTCCAAGTCGGCAGAGAAATCACTCCCTTTCTTCAAGGTTCTAAAAGAAACTAAAGACTTCGTCTGGACCAAGGAGTGCTCGGAATCGTTCAAGCAATTGAAAGAGTACTTAGGCTCACCCCCTTTACTCAGTAGTCCGATCATGGGAGAAACACTCTCGGTATTCCTGCTGCAACAGACAGGGCCGTGGCAGCCGTATTAGTGCGCGAAGACAACGGGATCCAGAAGCCAGTTTACTATGTCAGCAAAGCATTATCAGAAACCGAGAGTAGATATTTTAATGCCGAGAAGATAGCATACGCCTTGGTCATCGCCGCTAGAAAATTGCGCGCATATTTCTCCGCTCACCCCATCACGGTCTATACAGATGCCCCGCTAAGAAAGATACTTCACAAGATGGACAGTTCCGGCAGACTACTCAACTGGTCTATAGAATTGACCGAGTTCGACATACCTTTTAAACCGAGGAAGACATTGATGGCGCAGCCCCTGGTAGACTTTCTGGTCGAGACCGCGTTCTCAAGCGAATATACGCCGACCACCCGGAAGAGGAAATTTCCCATGGACAGAGAACCTCTAGAAGCGCTCCCACAAGATTGCTGGATCTTATATACAGACGGGTCGACAACCAGAGATAGAAGTGAGGCAGGAGTGTACCTAACCAGTCCAGGCGGCGAGCATGTAACACGGGATTTCATCAGATTTAAATTCCCAGCTTCTAACAATCAGGCCGAGTACGAGGCCTTGATCTTGGGAATAGAAAGGGCGAAGTTCTTTGGTGCCAGCAAACTGATAGCTTACAGTGATTCCCAACTCGTGGTGAACCAAGTGAAAGGAGAATATAACACCGAGAACCACATGCTGACTAAGTACCGGGATCTCGTCTTAAGTATGACCAAAACTTGGAGTTTTGGGAAATCAGGCAAGTAGGACGAGAACACAACCAGGAGGCCGATCAGCTATCAAAAATGGCCACGTCAGAAGAGACCAACCCACTGATCATCTATGCCGACCAACCTGCTTTCGAGAGACTTGAGATCCTTATTCTGGATGATGAAGAAAGAACCTGGATTGAAGACTACAAGGACTACATTAAGGAAGGCAAGTTACTGGAGGACGAGATATCAGCCAAGACGATAAAGAGGAAGTCGGCTCGATACGTAGTCTGGAACAACATTCTGTACCGAAGATCATTCTCCAGACCTCTCCTGAGATGTGTCTCCCCTAAAGACACCGAGAAGCTATTGGCCGAGATACATGAGGGAATCTGCGGAGGACACCCGGGGGACAGAACCCTTCCTGATAAAGTGATCACACTCGGTTATTACTGGCCGAACTTAAGGGAAGAAGCCCAAGCTTATGTGAAGAAGTGTGACAAATGCCAGCGTTTCTCAGACCTGCCCAAAGTACCGCCAGTGGAGCAAACCCTCGTCATACCGACATGGCCATTTGACATGTGGGGAGTCGATATCATTGGGCCTTTCCCTTTAGCCAAAGGAAGCAACAAATTTGTTATTGTAGCAGTTGACTATTTCACGAAGTGGGTGGAAGCTAAGCCTTTGGCCAAAATCACAGAGGAGAACGCCATCAATTTCATCCATGACTATATCTGGTGTCGGTTCGGTGTACCTCATACTATCGTGACCGACAATGGACTCCAATTCTCGGACGCCTTCACCGAGGAGTTGGCAGGCTTGGAGTTAAGCACAAGAAATCATTCGTCAGTCACCCTCAAGGTAACGGTCAAGCCGAAGCAGCAAACAATTGATATTGAAAGACCTGACAAAAAGTCTAGAAGGAAGTCAAGAAAAGTGGCTGGACGACCTCCCCCTTGCTTTATGGGCAGTTCGTACAACCACTCGGGGGCCGACTGGGGAGACTCCCTTTGCACTAACTTACGGTTCAGATGCTATGGCACCAGCCGAGATGGCCTTGCCGACCTTCAGGGTATCCAATTATGACGAAGTGGCCAATGAATACAACCGACTCCTCGACTTAGACCTGGTTGAAGCAAAAAGGCTGACGGCTCAGTTAAGAATGATTAATTACAAGCAAAGGACTAAAGCCTACCATGACAGCAAAGTAAAGAAGAGAGTTTTTGAAGTCGGTGACTGGGTACTCAGAAAGATCGAGTCGACACACTTGAAAGCCCAGCAAAACAAACTCTCCCCCAATTGGGAAGGCCCCTACATTGTCACTCATATCATCCGAGAGGGGACCTACTGTTGGTGTTGGTGCCCTAGGCACGTTTGTTAAACGTTGTATAAGTTATCATTTTATTCATAATAATGAAGAGATAATAAGATTATTATTATGGCTCGTGTTTGCTTATAATAATCTCCGTTCCTAGAGCTTGTTAAGCACTAGTATAAAGGCTAAATGATCATGGGATGATCATGTTAGATTTATGGGTACTTGTTTGGAACAAGGTACTGGACATGACCCGCGGTATGAGATTTATGTCATGGTCGATGTCATATATAAATCTCATATTAGTTATGTCATTTGAATCCTTGGACATGAAGTTATTATAGTCTTCCACTTGATGAACATTATGTTTGACATATTCAAACGCTGCCTTAACACGGTAGTTATAAAGGGTATGATTGGCATGATTGGATTCACGTAGGGAAGAATAATAAGCCAAATGGATTTGTCCCTCTTCGGAGAGATGTCAAGCTTGGGCCCCTCGAAGGAATGATGTTGATGAAATGTTTGGCCAAACTCAAATGGATTGATTGGATCAATGTCATTTGGATTATCAACATATTCGGAATCGAGAAAGTATTGAACAATACAAGTTGACTTGTTGACCATGACTTGTGTTCAATGACATCGTGGACAAAGGGATTATGACATGTTCTAAAAAGGAATGCGAACTTGTATCTAGTTATACTATTTGGGTAGGTATGACGGTTTGCTAGAACCTAATCATATCTTATGGTTTCATGTTTGAACCCATTGCCAACTTAGTATAATCCTAGAGGGTCACACACAATAGAACGAATCCTAAATAAGGACTATATTGGAAATTTGGAAAAATTGGATTTTTCTGGGCCTTTGGGCGACCGCACAAGAATTGGGCGGCCGCACACCTCAGTTTGGGCGGCCGCACAGTACTGTTGGGGACAGATTCCTAATTTGATTCGGAAAGGAATTTTGGACGGGTTTAGACACAAGTTTCCGATTTGGAATAGGTCTAACTTGTATATAAACATCAAAATTCGGCCAAGAACAGAACCTAAGCTTTTGTGCAAGTCTCCAAAGAGTTTGAGAGAGTTTATTTTGTTCTAAGAAATCCTAGATTGAAGAACAAAATTATACACAAAGAAAATTCCATATAGTTCATATTAATTATGAAAACGTGTTTCATAATTTGGTCTAGCAACCAAGATCAAGTGTTCTTGATATTCGTTCGTGGTGTGGATACCGCTAGAGGGTGAAACTTATCATCTTTATAGTTCGTGATTCTTGCTTTGTTCGTGATCAAGATTTCAAGCCTCCATCGAATTCAAGGTTGCAAAATCAAAGGCATCAAGGGTTAGTATTCTAGTATTCATATTGTTGTATTTGACTTAATCATATGAATGGATCTATGGGCTTTGGGTTTCATTAAATTTTAAATGCTTAATTCCGCTGCGCATGTGACTACGAAACCCAACACCTACATGCTCAAAACTCCGGAAGGAAAAGATTTGAAACATCCCTGGCACTCGGAGCATTTGAGGAAATACTATCATTAGTACCTCGGTATTCTACCTACTTTTTATTTGCTTAGATTTACTTTCTAAATTAGATTTTATAGCTTAGATATGTCTAGTTTGATTCTCCTATAAATAAAATTTCCTTTTACAAAATTTTGTTAAAAGCACAATCCCGGCCTCACTTAGCCATGTCGATGTAATCAAAACCTAGCTCTAACGGCTAGTGCTCTCAAACTTGGGTTAAGATTATTACATCTGGCCCCCACAACAATTTGAGACTAGCCAGGAGTTAGTCCTTATCAAACCGAGCTCCTAAATGCTCGTCCCGATGGTGAACGACCACGGCCTTCTAACATAGCTTAACACGGCTATAATCTAAACCTAGCTCTAACGGCTAGTGCTCTCAAATTTGGGTTAAGATTATTACATCTAGTCCCCATAACAATTTGAGACTAGCAACGAGTTAGTCCTAGCAAAACCGAGTTCACAAACACTCGTCTCGGCCATAGTGGTGAACGACCACAGCCTACAAAGGGCCTCAACCAGGCTAAGCAACGTCTCCTCACTTCAAACAAAGTTAAGACGTCTCAAGCAGAGATAGAACATTAACAAGTGACGAGACAAAAACAAGTGACGAGACAATACTTGTCAAGTGTTTACGCCTCCCAGATAACTATGGGACCTAGGCATACACTTTCAAAATAAACAGAAAATAAGTGTTTAGACTCCACCAGTCACTCTGGGCCGAGTCGTACAAATACTTAAAACAAACAAAAATATCAGGTGTTTGCTCCCCCAAGTAATCTGGGCTGAGCCATACAAATACTTGAATCATTACAAAAGAAAAATCGTTCAATCCAAACAGGCCTCCTACCCAAACTAATCAAGGCCATCTCATGCTTCTTCCTCCACCTACACAATCAAGTCGTCTAGATTCCCTGCTTCAACCGGAGGAGGGACCCATTGAGGATTTCCAGCCTGGTGGTCTCGGCTCCTGATCACTCTCAAACCCTTGTTAGAATAAGGGATCTGGGAATGAGCAGCACGAGCTTCAACCCCGTAAGCATCCTGATTATAGATCCGGGCAAGCTTGTCGAGAGTTATGTTAACTTCAGGGTCGATCCAGAGAAGCCGAGATAGGTTGAACCATGCATCATTGTAAGTGCTCCCTACCTCGTCCTGAACAGCTGCCCTCATCTCCGGCCCCTTCTTGAAGGCTTCGACAGCCCTCACTTCTCGACTTGGGATGCTCTCCTCCATCTGGTCAAGCCTCGCCTCAACAGTGACCTTCTCAAGCATTAGACTCTCGGCTCGTTGGCGCTCTTTCTCCAAGTCGGCCTTAGAAATATCGGCTTCTTCTCTGGCCGTCCTGACAATTGTCTCGGTCCCTTCGAACAGCTTCAACCGCATCCGCCGACTTATCAGCTGCCTTCTTCAACTCGACTTCAAAAGATAACTTCTCCTGCTCAAGTTTCTCTACCCTCTCCTTAAGCTCGGCATTAGAAGCACGCAAAGGCCCAACCTCGTCCTCAAACTTCTTGGCGTTACTCACAGCAAGCTGCATCAAGGCATACTCATGTTTGGCAATGGAAGCCAGCTGCAAAGGAGAGAACAATATGGCGAAGTATTAGAGTCAAAAGTAAAAAGTCAGAAAAACTAAGGAAGCGTGAAAATACCTCGCTGATGAGTAAACCTTTCCGGTTCCGAAGCTGAGTGGAGGTCGGCCTAGTGTCTACCAACCTTTGAGCAGTTCTCTGATTCATGGCCCCTTGATGATAGCCGTACCAAGCCTAAGAGCGGGGCCAGAGCGGATAGAGTCGTCAAGATCAGGGATGATCATCACATTTCCAAGAGCATTGGCTAGTTCGTTAATCTCGGCTTCAGTAGGAGCCGAGGCCGAGGTCGAGCCACGAGTTGAAGGAGTCCTCTTGGAAGGAGGCTCAGAAACATCCCCAAAATCTTCTAACGGCCTCTTCCCTCGACGGCCAATTGGTCCACTTCGACCTCGATCTCATCGTGCTGGCCTAGATTCTGTTCCGGTGCAGGGTTAACTTCCACCTCAACCTCCCTTTCCACAATCTCGATGTCGTCCCCTCCACCCGCCTCTACCTGGATGACAGGAGGACCAGTAGGAATGAGGGCAGCACCTTGGGCCTGTAACGCCACTTGTCGGGCCTCCATATCGGCATGACGTTTTTCAATGCCCCGGGTGCGCGACAGCTGCCTCTTCCTTCTCGCCGCCATGGCGGGGTCAAGCTCCTCGGTGTCAATGATCTGGAGGTCTTCCATCGAAAGATCTGCACAAGTTAAGGAGACCGTTAAGGACGATAATAAAGCAAAACAGGAAAGGGGTACGGAAAGTATCAAAGGAAAAAACATTACATCCTATTATATCTCGCGCCAGGAGACACTTGTCATTCTCGGCTTTACAAACGTCACACTCCGAGTGAAAAACAAAATCGGGATGTACCACCCAGCCCGGAAATCATCTTCCTTTCTCCACCACAACTCTCGGCACAATACCGCTAATCGGGCCCCTCATCAAACCGGCTTGAACATGATATTTGAAATCTAACTCGGTCCTACCCCAATCAAAGGTAGTTGAGGCGGAAAACTCTTCTAACCTCATTATCAAGCTGGCACTCCAGGATGGCCGATGTACGGCTTCAGGCCTCGCCGGGCCTTTATCAGGACCCAGGAACTCCCATCCGAGTAGGCTCTCAACCTTGATAACGTTGTTATTCCAGCCGGTTACTTTATTCACAACATTGGATATGGGAATCATAAGTTTAGGCTTGTGGGGGTCAGATTTGATAGTAATGGTTCTGGAAGAAGAGTTATAAGACGACTTGAAGAAATGGTAAAAAGCCGACATACAAGGCTCAAAACCAAGGCTACGACAGAGAATGATAAAGCCGGTAAGATACCTCACGGCATTAGCGCCCAGGTGAGCCGGCACAATATTCCACTCTTCCATGTACTCGTTAATGAAAGGATCCAGGGGAAGGCGAAGACCGAGTTGAAACTGTTTGTAGAAAAAGGGAAGGAAGGCGTCGTTGTAGTAGAAACGTTCTTCCTCTCTCTCGTTGGCAAACGGATGAGCCCTACTATGGGAAAGTTTGAACTCCCGACGATCCACATCATAATTATCGTAGAGATCCCTAATCATGGCGTCACCACTGGAAGGATGTCTTCGGCGAGTCGAGCCGGAAGGACCTGCCCCATCTCGGCCTCCCCGCGCGACCGCGACCTCCTCTGCAAACCTATCTACAATCCTCCCGGAAACGCTTTCCTCGGCCATACCTGCATCAATCAAGGGGTTAGAATCATCCCGTGCCGAGGACGAGGTGACCTTCCCCCCCCCCCCCCCGATTCAGCTTCTGGGGCCGAGGAAGGACCCTCAAAAAGAGATCGGAAAGCCGACTTGTCCTTAACATAATGAAGAAAAATGTGCCGAATAATGGCATCGAAAGTGTTGAGAAGAATTACGCCATCTACGCTATCATCAAGGGTTCTAGGGGCAAAAAGGCCCGAGGGATACCTAACGTCGTCTCTAGGAGTTTTGTTCAGAAACAGCAGATCACTAATGGCTATTAAGGACAACATTTTCTATTTCCCCTCTGACAACCTATATACCCTATTGTTCCGCTCATAGAAACCATACATGATGTCGGGGTCAAAATGGGGAATATCAGACATAACAGAAAGCAGAAACTACTCTAAAGTTAGATCTACTAGTAGAAATGCAGAAGGGAGTAAAGATTGAAGCTTTGCAATTCCAAAACCCTAAACAAACGGCAAAAAATCGTAGAGGGAAAAAGAGGACGGAACAGTACCTTCGTCAAGTTTGCAATCGGAGAAAAAAGATCGGCCGACATAACGGAGGAAAAGGATTGAAATCAAACGGCGGGATTGGCAACAAAAATCAAGGTCTCCGGAAACTCGCCGGCGGTGAGCACGCTATTCCCTTGGGCAAGAATTTGAAAATGAGAAGATTTGAGGGATTTTGAGCATATAAGTAGGGCGGGTTAAAAAATTTAGGGTCGGTTTGACCCGGATCTGACCCATGACCCACGGGTTGCACGTACACCCACGAAGTCATCATCAAACGCATTTAATAGGCCACGTTTTTCAAGATGAATGTCCCATCAATCAAGCACGTGCGCCGTACAAAATGAGGAGAAGAAACGATTGAGGTGACCCGACCGCCGTTTAGAGACTGCCAATACCGGACTGACACGTGTCAGGACGGGGCCGATATGCCTAAGAGTATCCAAGCCGGCATAATAAACCTAAATACGAGTAGCAGGACGAGGTCGAGACAGTAAACAAACATAAAGTAAGCCGAGAACGAGTCATCTCGATATTTGAAAATCAACTCAAGGTCATCATCCCGGCAACTTCAAGAACATTGCAAATACGTCTCCATCATCGAATGCCGAGATCAGGAGGCGATAGCGACATAAAGAATATTTATGACGAGATTAACAGAATCTACTTTATGAAACGTAGTTGAATGACCATGTTCAGAATGGGAAAAGTTAAATCTCTAACAAGACATTGATAGGCCAAGAAAGGCAGAAAGTTTTATATATACTAATGAACCCCCACAACTGGCCGGGGGCTTGACCTGAGCAAAATCATAAACAAAACTAGTTGGGAACATTGATTAAGAGATCAAGAAAGATTACAATCTTGATCTTGGTCATCATCATCTTCTTCCCACTCCGAGTCTCCGTCGTACCCATATTCATCAATGATGATGGGCTCTGGATCATCTTCGCTTTCCTCGTCTCCGTCATCATCTTTACCATCATCCGTTGACTCTTCTGCAACAGAGTCATCATCGAAAGACTCATCAACAGGGTCTGGTTCCTGAAATTCACCGTTGCTATCGGATGGCGAGTCCTCTGCCGGAAAGGAAGAATGGTAGGAAGAAGGCACAAAATCATAGCTGCTTGAAGATTTGGGACTCCCAACTTGGTTTTCTGAGGATGAATCAATTTCCTCCGGGAAAGCATCATCGTATGTTCTTTTTGGAGCCATTCTGAAGTTTCTTGAAAGAGAAATAAGAGTTTCTTGGGTAGTGAATGTCAAAAAGCGAACGCTTAAATAGCCCGGGAAGATGGAAGGGTGAAATATTTATACTCCTCATTATGATGAAGCAATTAATGAGGCTTTCCCTTTCCAAGAAAAACAATGATTTCACCTGAGGGCGAATCAGCATGACATCAGGAAATCTAAACCCTTGGGGATTTTGGCGGTTGACTGTCAAATCATGACAAATGAAGCTTCAGAATCAAGTACATAAACAGTTCCTACTCGGCATGCCGAGATAGAAACTCGGGGGCCACTGAACGACATAAACCGACTTGGTTAAATGGGACTCATACATTCTGGGCTCACACCCCTGAGGCCCATTAACGAAGCCCACCTTCCCAGAGGCCGACATCCAGCAGGCAGACCTTGCCTAGGCCGAGTTCCAATAGGCCCGATCCCTAGCCAGCTTCCGTGACAAAGCCGAGACAGATGACGGGACGACTTACACCATATGCCGCCTTCTATCGGGAATCCACTTATAGAGTTATACTACAACTCTAAAATTGAGAGTCCTTATCCAAACAAGGATAACTCTCCTATCAGATAACAGGGCTTAATCCATCCTTATCAGGAGTCTATCTCCAAGGAATATGAGTCCTACATCACCATGGGCTTCCTGGCTTTCCTAACAAGTCAGAACTCATACACCCACGCCTATAAAAACAGGTCCTCTACACAGGAACGGGTAACGAACTCTTGGGCCCTAACTAGTCCATTGATTTCTCTATTCACAGATCACCCGAATTCTTACTCTCACACCGGAGGGCCTTCGCCGGTGAAGCCCCGGCTAGTTCACGTTTGTTCATTGTGTGCAGATTCCGGACACGAAGATATTCTTTGCTGGGATTATCCGAACCACTAGACGGAGGGCTGATCCAACACGTTTCGTGCAGCATCATTATCCATTACTTTTGCAGAAAGTGTGAACATACATATCAATGCGCGTATTTTGGCAAGTTAAAAGGAGTAAGGAGCTATTTGAATAATTCTGGCCAATGTAAGAGCTGATCCAGTAGATCAAATATATAAATATATAGATCTGCCTGACTGCATCGTAATCATGATTCGCGAACTTGGTGTCATCATGAGTAAAAGCCCTGAGTTCTGATTGTTTAATTTACTGAGATGGACTTAATTGATCATGGTGCATGTCAGTTTTCAAGTCAAATGGGTTATACGTTAATCACAGATCTTTTGTAAATTGTGCCTAACATTGAATTCCTGATGCAAGATGATTGATTTACAAGGTGCAAATATTACCTATTATTGTCAATGGTATGTATTAAATTTAATTAACATGCTAGGATCTCACTATCTATCAAGAACATTTTTCTAAAGAATTGAAGGAAGAATAATATACTTAGAACATTAATTAAGCATGGTGAAAGGCCCTGTTTAACTAAATGAACAGATGAATTAAAACTTGGACAGCTAACTGTTTGAGGTTAGCTGTTGAGAAATAATAAATAAAGAAATGTGCAGCGGAATATAAATAAATAAAGAAATGAAAGGACAGAGTGTAGTGTGTGTGTAAGTGTATGGACAAGAGTATACACAGTATTTTTAAAGTGGTTCAGAGGCAAAACCCTTCTCTTACATCCACCCCCACTGTTGCAACAGTGAAATCAATTCACTATAATATTCTCTTCAATAAGAGTTACAAGAACTGATAAGGCAAGTTCCTTTGAGCCCCTTCTACTTAATTGACACTTCAATTAAGGTTGCTTCTTTCAAAGCAAAAAAGAAAAGAAAAATAAATCACAAGTGTGTTTACATAGAGAAATAGCTTGGCTGTTAGCTGGTTGGATTGGGTTGTAATTGGGTGCAAGATGGCACAATATTCGCAGGGGATTTATGCAAATATTCAATACTGCAGAAGGGTTGTAAAATAGTGTGAGGTTGTAAAGGTTGTGTGAAAGGGTTAACTTGACAACATGCCAGTATGCTCCTTTATATATGGTTTGGCATATAGCCGTTGGGGGACAAGGTTACAAGAGTAGCCGTTTGGGGAACAAGGGTACAGAGGAGTTAATGGTTTGTCTTTGACTTTGGTGAAGACAGGTTTATTACTCCTTCCTTATGCAAGTTGTCAAGAGAGGACTATGCAGGCTTGATCAAGCTTCAATATGAGTTATTCCAATGATTGGATTTATTGGAATAAACATTCTTCAAATATCTAGCAAGGTGGGGTCAGCTGTTCATCAAGAGCAGTCTTAGCTGTTGAAGCATGGGTCTTAGCTGTTGGGCCTTTAGGGCTTTGGCTGTTGAAGCTTGTTTGTAATTAGCATCTTGATAATTCATTTGAATGTAATGGAGTCTGTAATAGGTGGTTCTTCAGTTTGTTTGATGTATAGATGATGGGAGATCATGTAATGTTGACTGTTGAGTTGTGTAGATGCAGGACAGTCTTAGCTGTTGGGCATTGTCTTGGGTTGCCTATGCCCAGGTCTTTGTATACGTCATATAATCAACTGGACATGATTATTTATTTATCAAAACATATTTACTATGATTAATTTGTGATTAAACATAGTGAGGTACGCACACATGGTACATTCGATACGTAAGAAAAGCATCTGCCAAACTTAAAAGAGAAAAGTTGAACATCATGGCTTAGAAAGAGAGAGATGTTGGACCACGTTTGAAAAGAACCCGAAAACATGAAGGAAATTTTGTCATAGCATATACCGCTCACTCTGTGGATGGCATATCCTTAACCTAATAGAGAATCAGAAAAAAAATCCAGGTTGTCATCAGTTATGGGGCGACTGACTATACAAAGTTATACTGGATATTAGCCTTATCATGAGCTCATTCCAACACATGTACATGCAGTTTTGTACACTTCTAACCCTTGTTTACTTCACCATTTTGTTACATATAATGTAACGCACCTTAACGACGTTAAAAAGATAACTAAAATGTCAACAATATAAGAAGAAGAGCAACACCCGTTAAATATAATTAACATCTGTTAGAATACTTAATGGATTTGACATTTTCTTCCTTACCTTTCACAATCTCTGTCTACCATCCCCGCCCCACACCACCAGTCCGCCACACACCACTATAAATCGTCACCCATTTGCTTCCATCAACCACCAACCGCCGGAATCACAGATTTGGGATGAATTTGGGTTTGAATTTGGATTGGGGTTTCAATTTTCGAATTGGGGCTTCAATTATTCAAATATTGGGTTTCAATTTTCGAAATGCCATTGTTGCTTGAATAAAAATGCAAGGGAGAAGATGAGTATTAAATTTTTAATGATTGTTAGTTTATTAGTGAGTTGGTTGGTCAAGTTAACATTCCGTTTATGAAATTTAACGTCATCCAACCAAGTTGCATTATTTGTAACCCGATCAAAAAGTATATTTCATTATGTTGTTAAAGGAGAGTATGTTACCTTTTATGTAATGAAGAGTATAGTACGTTACCCTACCTTGTAATTATCTCCATTAAATATTAATAGAACTAATACCCTCAAAAGCATGCGAACACAATATATAACGCTAAAACACAATAAAGAACTGACCATAAGAAAAACATAGCATGAAAAAATCAAAAGACGGTAAGTTTTATAACCACGAACATATCCCAACTCCATAACTTGTTGGTGAAACATTAAATCTAGCATTGGTAGCTACCAAAAGCAACCAAAAAAAATGCAGTACAAACAGCAATCGGAAAACTGTTTTTCATAACCATGACTTTGTTATTACTGTTTGACAACAAATATAACATAGAACAGAAGAAGAAGACGATAAAGGAGAGAAGAGGGTAGACTCAGTTTTGAGAATAGATAGACCAACGTAATGGTTGAGTCTAATAGCCGAGATACTCGGTCCATGTAAATAGTAGGTGATATTGTTTATATAATTAGAGATAGACTAGAATATATTGTAAATATAGGCTAGAAAATCATAGTTCAAAAGAGAGTCAATCTCTTCCTAGAATAGTGGATCACAATCGTGTATATAGTAGGGATAATTGTTATGTGAATATTCAAGGGAAAAATTACTCCAGCCTTCTCCTTCTTATGTCTTCCGCTTTCTTAGTCTAATATGGTATCAGAGCTGACCCTTTACACGTGCGAGCCCAAAGTTCGGCCCACGATGATCTAGCCCCACGCCACCCAATTATATGTCCACGCGTAAGCCCAAAGTTCAGCTACGCGTGTTGGAGCAATTATCCCATATCGGGAATTAACTAGCCAATGTCTGACTATATAAATATCCAGGGCCACTCCTCTCATAGCCGCAATATATGTCCGACAGCCTCTTACAATTGGCGACATGACTGAATTGCTACTCAAAGAAGAGATCTTGCAGCACAAGTTCTCCGTCCCAGTCCAACAATCGGCAGACTCTTCGGTGAGAAACATTCTCCGGCAGTCGCTCGTGGTGGCGGCAGTAGCAATCGTGGCAGAGATAATGGTAAAAATTGACATAATGGTGGTCGAGGCGGTGATCACAACAATGGTCAGTGGGGTAATGGAGATTGGGGCAATAATCAATGGGGTTATGGTTATAACCAGCAATCTGGTAGAGGGCAGAATGTTTATCGAGGCCTCGGTAATGGATCTTCACGAGGAAAACAAACTGGTAAAATCAGTGTGTGTTAGATTCGGGTGCCACGAATCATATGACCGCAGATCCCGGGTCCTTCTCCGACTATCAACCTTACTCAGGTAAAAATACTGTTGTTTTTAGTGATGGTTCTAAGTTACGCATTTCTCATGTTGGTAATTCTATGTTGCACCTTAATAATCGTTCTTTTCATCTTCGTAATGTTCTTTATGTTCCCGACTATACAAGCCTCTTTTATCCATTCGTCGATTTTCCAAAGATAACAATTGTTTCTTTGAACTTGACTCGTTTGGTTTTCGTGTAAAGGACAATCGGACTCGCGAGACTCTTATCTCTGGCAATAATTTGGGTGGTCTTTATGCTCTTTCTTTCAACTCGAAGCCCGCAGATAGTCCCATTGCACTTCTTGGAGAACAATCGAGTCAAGATGTTTGGCATGCTAGGCTGGGTCATCCATCTACGCAGATTCTTAAAAGTTTTGTGTCAACGGTATAGTTTACCATTATCTAGTAGAATAAATGAACAACATTGTTGTCATGTTTGCCCGTTAGGCAAATCTAGTAAACTTCCTTTTTCTCCTAGAAATTTTAATGCTCTGCAACCCCTAGATATGTTACATTTGGATGTTTGGGGCCCCGCTCCGGTTAATTCATTAAATGGACATCGTTTTTATCTTCCTATCGTTGATGATTATTCTTGTTATGTGTGGCTTTTTCCTTTGTTTCACAAGTCTGATGTTACAAATACTTTTGCTACATTTAAAACACAAATTGAGAATCAACTTTCCAGTCGTACTTTTGCTGCTCATACTGTTAAAACAGTCCAAACTGATGGAGGGGGTGAATTTATTAGTAGAGCGTTTACTACTTTTCTTAACCAAGTCGGTATTAAACATCAAATCATGTCCGTATACCCCTCAACAAAATGGCGTTGTTGAGAGAAAACATCGTCATATTGTTGAAACTGGTCTTTGTCTCATGTCTAAAGCCAATGTTCCTTACAAATATTGGTTGGAAGCCTTCAATACGGCGGTTTATCTAATTAATCGCTTGCCAAGGCGTAAACACAAGTTTGTGTCTCCTTATCAAAAATTACTCTTGCGTAAACCGGATTATTGTTTTCTTAAGGTCTTCGGATGTTCGTGCTTTCCTTATGTTGTACCAACAAATGCGCACAAACTTATGCCAAAATCATTACACTGTACTTTTCTTGGATACGATAATTTACTCAAAGGTTATAGATGCATGGATTTAAAGAATGGCAAGATGTATATTTCCAGACATGTTGTATTTTTATTTTTTTGACACAAAGAAGCTACTTATTTTATTAGGAACGTAGGCTCAGGGCCTATGAAAGAGTGATACATATGTCTAGCATAGGTTGCGTTGTTATGCGCAAACTTGATTACATTTCTGTCTACCTTATAAATACGGAAAAAATTACACTCATAGTTTTAAAGAAAAATATATCAGATAGGATGGATTCTAAGGTGAAGTCTTTGTCGTCTTTCATGTTGATGAAGTCGCAGGCTAGAGTAGAGTCCGTCAGAATGTGGATATTTGTGTAGTTGTTGCTTACTGTCCATTCCAGACCTTTGCATATCGCTAAGCATTCCGTTTGGATGCTGGAATTTACTTTGCAAGAGATGCTTCCGGTTGCTAACTGACCGACGCGGGGTGTCCCAAAGTTCCCATCCAAGGCCTGCCCATCTGGCATCCTTTTTCCATGAACCGTCCGTGATTAGAATATGTTGGTTGATTTGAGGCGGGTGAGAGAGGTTTTTGAGGTATTCTTCAAGAGTCTTTCCATTCTGCGAATCAAGACTCAAATTTTGGTTCTGGTTGCGGTGCTGGGATTCCATGTGATTTGAATTGTTTCTGGTGGGGTTGTGGTAATCATTCAGTTTCGATAGGAGACTGGTTTTCCCGTATTTTGAATTGCTGACGTCAAAGTGTTTTCTATGCTCGGAAAGCTGCTTTACCAGGTACAAATAAGAATGTTCCTGGTGGCTCAAATGGACTGGAGTCCACAACTCCTGGACTAGTCAACCACATCATTTCATCCGGCCCAAGTCCTAGTGGTCCATCCGCACAAGCAGCTCCTGGGCTCCCTCCAGTTCGGCCTTCTTCACATAGGCCTTCTTCTGGAGTTGTTGAAGACTTGAAAGTTGTGCTTAATGATTCGAAGGATTCTGAAATCTTGAATATGATCTTCAATCACTAATAATTTCAACAGTAATTTCTCTCTTGGAATCTCAGCAATGTTCAATGAAGAACTCAAGGACTATTTATAGCCTTGAATGAGAAACTAACTGTTTGAATTCTTAGAGGATAAGTTTGGAGGATAATGAGTTGTTGATGTTTGATTGGAGCTTAGTCTGAGTTGTCCTTTTGTTGCAGAGTAGTGGTGGTGGTCCAACTGTACTGATGTAGTCGTTGAATGACAGTTGTATTCAAATTTGAAATTTGAATATTGCAACGTTCTAAACTAACCATAATTTTGGACACTAGTGTGACCATGGTTAATTTGAACCAAACTTGAGTTTCTTCAACTATGGTTACATGCGGCAGGATGATTCATGCGGCAAGGATAAGTCATGCAGCAAGCATAAGTCATGCGGCAGGTTGTCCATGCGGTAGGATTGGGCCTTGCCACATGTCTCCAGACTTAAAAAAATTGAGGGTCCTAATCTGCTAAGCTTATCAAACTAAAAAGTGGACTATTCTAATTGAAGTACAAGTACTTACAATATATACTAAAGTCCACAAAGAGTAAAATTAGGTTATAGGATCGATCAAATTAAGGTAATAGGAGTGGTTTATAATAAACATACCCAACAATAAGCTAAATTTAAACTAAATGCAACTCAATTGAAATAAAAAGACAAGTATATTATACTACAAATGACTATAAAATAGTCATTTATCATATGGATGCTCTAAAAAACAAGTACTCCCTCCGTGTCTCATAGTATACGTCTGCTTTCCTTTTTAGTCCGTCATAGACTATACTCTCTCCGTCCCACTCAAATTAGGATTCTTAGTCAATCTAATTATACTTTGACCAATAATTAGAAGAAAAACAATTATTTTAATGAAAAATTAAAAATAATTATTGAATTTATTAATAACCGTGATACAATAACAATTTTTAGATTTTTATTAGCATCATTACTTTTTTTCAAATTATTAATCAAATTATAATTAGATTAATCAATAATCCTAATTCGAGTATGGGACGGAGTAACTTTTCTTATTACTGTATGTCCGAATGCAGACACTTGATAGGAGACCTTTCACCAGTTCAGTAGTCTGACTTCAACTCTTTCGCCGCCGCCGCCCACCCATCCCCCCCCCCCCCCCCCCCAAATTGTTCAAACCCTACGTACCTAGAATATTCGGTTTTAATTCCAGTTCTAGCGAATATTAAACAATAATACCCTTATATGAACTCATAATTCCACACGAGTACTGAGGGCGGCAATATAAGATTTCATTTATTTTATTTATTAAATTTGAAAGGGACGGCGAAGGCTGCAGGCCACATGTGAACGGTGGATGACCAGCAGGTGGACCATTCCTTGACAATGAATTATTCTGATCTTAAACTTAGTGGTTTGCTTGCTTGCTTGCTTGCCCATCCTCTTTATTGGTTGAACTGATTAAATGAAAATGACAACACTGGCCCCTCTTATTTTCTCTTATTTGATTAGTTTAATTCTGGATTCTTCCAATTTTTTTCTAACAAACATGTCCATTCTTCCGAAGCCATACATAATTAAGGAACAATGTCACATCGTTGGCTTCTTGAAGGTTCTCCCATTAATTCAGGAACTCAATTTTAATCAAGTTTATTCTTTTTATTTCAGACTTAGTTATGCTTTACTCCCCCGCCCCAAATTTATCCCTAATAAATGTGAATGCATGGATTTAAGAAAATATGTTTGAAAAATAAGTGTTGTCAGTGGGTATGAGAGTGAAAATAAGTTAGTGGATAGTTATTGTAAATGAGTAGGAGAGAGAAAGTTGAACATTAAGTAAGTAACAATTAGTTTGGGAAGCCCAAAACAAAAATAAATACTCCCTCCGTCCTATACTTTTTGCTACCGAATGGGAATGCATGGAGATTAAGAAAATATGTTAGAAAAATGAGTATTGTGAGTGGGTAGGAGAGAGAAAATAAACTAGCGGATAGTTGTTGTGAGTGGATAGGAGAGATAAAACTGAATATTTTGGGTAAATAGTAGTACGGTTTTACTATCCTATGCCCTTAGGGCATAGGTTAACAACTATTAATTATCTTGATTAATTCTATTATTAACTTTCTAATCTATGTATTGCTCAAAAAAAAAAAAAAAAAAAAAAAAACTTTCTAATCTATTCTATGTAATTTACATGCAATCCTTATTTACCATAATTACTTCCCACAAAATCTCCTTAACGTCTATCAATGATTTTGCCCCCCACCCCCTTTTCTCTCTCTCTCATTACATTTGTCTTTCATCACCATCCAACCAATCTCCCTCCAAAAGTTTCCCCCACTTTTTTTTCACAATTTTTACTCCATAAAATGCATTGAGCAGTATATGCTGTGAAGGCTATCACTAGTAACACTATTTTTATTTGCAGAGTAGCACTAATAATTAGTAATTATGGAAGAAAATGGATGTTCATTCTCTCTATTGCAACATGATAAAAGAATTTCCAAGTAATTTACTTTTATCTTGTTTTTATTAATTTTATACTTTTTGGTAGCATAAGAATTAATATGTTCTTTACCTGGTACAAGTGTTGCTGATGAGGGAATATACTTTGTATTGCACCTCTCCGTCCCAAAATAAATATTCAATTCTTTTGAAAAATTATTTTTTATTGAGGGCATATTTAAATTTTTCTTACACGTTCATTTTGGGACGGATTCATTTGATTGGTTGTTTTTGCATTGTTTTTAATAGTATTGTGTTTTTATTAATTAGAAAAATACATTGTATTTATATAGAAAAATATTTATTTATAAAGTTTAAATGGTGAAAACGTAGGGGGAGGGAATTTTGGGAGGGAGATTGGTTTGACTTCATGAAAGAGAAATGTAATAGGAGAAAAAAAGGACCAAAATCGAATGATGGATGTTTTGGAGATATTATAAGAAGTAATTAAGGTAAATAAGGATATCTGCAAATTAGATAGATTAGGAAGATAAATATGGAATTGATCAAGATAATTAATAGTTGTTAACCTATGCCCTTAGGGCATAGGATAGAAAAACCGATAGTAATAAGTATGAGACCCTCAAAAAGAAAATAAGTAGCAATAAGTATGGGGACGGAGAGAATAAAGTTTAACTTGGACAGAGGGAGCACTCCTGTTTACATTGTATTCCATCCTTAAATGACTCTAGCTACTCCATCTAGCTACTCCATCTGATCCAAAATAACTGTCTCTTTTGACATTTGCACAATTCTTAAGAAATGCAATTATTATCATGACTTAATAACAAAAATTTCAACTTTACCCCTATTAAGTGTGCAACTTTCTTATATTAATGTCTCACACACTAAGACATTTAATAAAAGAGAATAAGTTTCAATGCAAGGGTAAAAGGGACATTTAGCTCAAAAGTGATAATTATTTTAGACCAAAATTTTGGTTCAAAAGTGACAGTTATTTTGGACCGGAGAGAGTACTTTCAAAACGGATTGCTCTGAAATCTATTTTTAGCATTTTCAAAACCATTTCCCAAAATTGAAAGTGAATGTCCATTTACAATCACGGTGTTATATAATGATATACACTCCCTCTAGCCCAAATGATACTCCCTCTAGCCCAAATGATATTAGTATATTTTTTTTCCGTTACTACGAATGAATTTTAAAAATATTTATAGGTTGATTGAACTACACTAATAAAAATTTGAAACATATAACTAATGGGTTAATTGCAAATTGGTAACTTGAGTTTGTCTCACTTTTGCAACCCCCAACCTAAAAGTTCGATTTTGCGAATCAGTCACCTGAGTTTGTCAATTTGTAGCAATATAGTGAATAAACTAACTTTTCGTTAATTTTTTTACGGACCTAAACACATGTGCCTTGCATATGACCTTTTAAAAGGGCAATTTTGTCAATTATTGGAGGTGTGCGTTACATTTTGAAGTTTGCAAACACAAAGTATAAGGGGTATAAATGTGCCTTCAAAATTTGAAATTTCATTTATTATTACTTTTTAGATATTAATTGTCTTGTTTTGTTTTAAATTTGAAAATTTAATACCGTTTTGAAGCTTGAATATATAATATTAAAAATATATTTTATTTTCTCAATTTTATTTTTAAAGTTAATATTGGCGTACGCATAAAATGTTGTACACATTTTATTTATGTACAAATAAGTCTATTACATGAGTAATTTTTATTCTTCCCTTTATTTTCAAAAATTGCAGTTGACCCCCTCAGCTAAACATTGCCTTGTACAGCCTCTATGAATTGACAAGATTGTCCTTTTAAAAGGTCATGTGCAAGGCACATTTGTTTAGGTCCGTCAAAAAAATAATTAAAAGTTAGTTTATTCACCACATTACAACAAATTGACAAACTCAAGTGATTGATTTGCAAAATTGAACTTTTAGGTTGGGGCCGGCAAAAGTGAGACAAACCCAGGTTACCAAATTGCAATTAGCCCAATAATTAATACACCATCAATAATATTATTAATAACAGATTTTAGATTTTCATAAGAATAATTAAATCAACCTAATATTATTATCAACGTTTATTTCTAGTAATGATAAAAAAAAAATGAGAATAATACTAGGGGCACAAAAAAAGTCACAAAATCCTAGGTATAGTGAGTTTATTGGTGTTTTTAGTTAGAGTGTGGCGGTTCCATTATCGATGCAACCAATAAAATATCGTCGAGCAATGCTAGGGGCACAAAATAGGGTCACAAAATCTTGCTCACAGAATGAGATGGCGATATTTTATTGGTTGTATCGATAATTGACCCACCACACTCTAATTAAAAACACCAATAACATTATTACACCTAGGATTTTGTAAGCAAGTTTTGTGAGTTTTTTGTGCCCCTAGTATTATGCAATATCGTCACCTCATTTTGTGAGCATGATTTTGTGACCTTATTTTATGCCTCTAAAATTGCTCAAAATAGGAAGATTATTTTGGAGAAGACGGAATAGTATGAGGGATTTGGTAATCCTAATCAACAAGTCAAAACTTAAAAATCAATTTGTAACGCCCCGAAACCAGGACCCAAACCTTACGGGCCCATAGTCCGGCCACATCACCAATTACAATATTAAACTACAAGATATTAGAAAAACTAATCAAATCCATTCATTATAGCATTCCAAAAGATAACATCTAAAACCCAATAAAACATTAAAGTCTTACAACTCCCAAATAAATAACATAATCAACTAAAGAGTCTAGACTAATAATAATCAAAAGCAATCTAAAAAGTCTTTAGACATCTTCTAAATACTCCACAAACTGAAACTTCCATCTTATTTATTACCTGGAAGAAGAGAGAACGAAAGGGTGAGCGAACAAATGCCCAGTAAGATACGGCGCCCCTTCGGTTTCTAAGAAGGGGTGACCACAAAGAAAGCTCAAAAATCATTTACAAAACGCAAGGGAGTTTCACATCAATATATAAAAAGAAAACTCTTTTCAAATAAATCAAAATCTCATGGCTTCAAATTGTAGGTTCGTATATTTTCGAAAGTACGTTTTGATCACATAGCGGTCAAAGACCAATTCGATGATTCTAAACAATTCCGTCAATTTCAACTCAACAATTCCGTCAATTCCAACTCAAAAGGTATATCCGGATAACCATCACTAACAATCAATGTCAAAATCAAAGTACCACAAAGATACTGCCATGTATACACCCATGACCGGTATCAGTTATATACCCGTGACAAGTATCGCGTATACACCCGCGACTGGTATCACGTATACACCCGTGACAGGTATCACGTATACAGCTGCGACAGGTATCGCGTATACACCCGCGACAGGTATCACGTATTCACTCGTGACTAATTTCGTTTAACTCAATGATCATATCAAAATCTCAAAAGGTACCTACGGATACAGTCAAATCAAATATCATTTTATTTCAAATACAGTACCACTCGGTACAACTAAATCAATTTCAAAATCGTTTCAAATAAGTACCACGTGGTACAACTCTTTGTTCAAAATCAATCACAACGATGATTCTCATGTAACCAATAATTTTGTTACATGATCTAGGAGAGAGTACAAATGACGTACGGGTTAAGGAACGGAGTTCATTTTCAAAAATATACCCGCCATAAAGGTATATCAATTTTTCATTAAAAACGGAACGGAGGACCAATGCAAATAACGAAGTTCGAAAGACAAACGGAACATAATCCTTCACCTAACTGTACTGCTGCACACCGCGGAACACACCTACTACTACCGTTGCTGGCCAAAATCTAACAATAATCAAATAACCTAAAGGAGAGCATTAAAACATCAATTGCAATATTTTGATAATGTAGTCATCATTAATTCTCCTACTCCCCACGCCAATTACCTTCCACAATTCTCTCTCTTCCAATCCTATTCTTTCATTAACATAAAACTCCATACACACAACAATCTCACCTTCTGTGCACACACACACACACCACTTTCACCCAAACATTATTCTTTTCACTCCCACACCAAAATAAAAACTCTCTCTCTCTCTCTCTCTCTCAGTTTGTTCTCTTTATCATCATTCTTATCCCCTTAATCAAACACAATAAAGCACCTTAATAACTTACCTTTTCTTCACAGATCGTCAAGTCAACCTCCCTTGGCAGTCTCTCGAGCCGACCTCCAAGCCAATCTACCGCCGCCGCAAGTTTCACCCGTATTGCTTTAGACTCTCCATACGGATTTAGGTTTAGGGTAACTATATACTCCACCCGTCTCATTTTAAACTTCAAAAACTTCCCTTTTAAGTGTCTCATTTTAAACTTTAAAATCTAAAAAAAAAAAAAAGTTATTTATATTTTTTATTTAGTGGAACCTACATGTCATACACACATCAACTATCCACTAACTATTCATTACCTCACTTTCTCTCTCCTACCCACTTTCTTTACTCACAACACTCTACCCCACTATCTATATTTTATAATATAAAGATTCGCATCTTAATTCTTGTGTCCACTTTTTTTTTTGAAGTTTAAGATGGGACGGAGGGAGTATAGTATTGTTAAATTTTCAATTTACTAAATTTTTATCTTAATTAATTAGGCCAAGCCCAATTAAAATACTAAATTCTAACTCATAACTATTAAGCCAATAATGTTGTTTCTTATTTGGCCTAACTTACTTATTCAAAATGGCTCACACTAAATATTACTCACAGCCTAAATTTTTTAAAAAAATATACTTAATCATTAATAAATTCCAAAACTATAACTAAAGCCCAAATAATTAATCATCATCTCAAATAACTCTAATGGGCCCCATTCAATATTTAATATAAATGCCCCAAAAGTTAAATAATCACACAAAATATATATATATTAAAGTTGGTGAGGAGAGCCATGATGTTGCCACATAGACAAGTCTTAGAGAAAGGTTGCATTTGGTGTTGCCACATCATTACCACTCTTATAAATAAGAGACTCTTCAAATTCTTTTTTTTAACTAATAGTATTAGTTACTATATAGGGTAACTATTATAGTTAAATACTATAGTTAACTAATACTTATAATAGTAATAGTTATTATAATAGGTAACTATTATAGTTAACTACTATAGTTAACTAATACTTATTATAGTAATAGTTACTATAATAGGTAACTAATAGTTACTATAACAAGTAACTAATATAGTTAACTACTATAGTAACTAATACTTATAATAGTAATAGTTACTATAATAAGTAACTATAATAATAGTTAACTATATACTTATAATAGTAATAGTTACTATAATAAGTAACTATTATAGTTAACTACTATAGTAACTAATACTCCCTCCGACCCGCCGGAAACTTCAAAAAAAAAATTATGGCACAAGAATTAAGGGAAAAAGTGAAAAAGGTGATGTGTTGTGAGTGTTGATAGTTGAGTGGGAAAGAGAAAGTGGGGTAGAGAATAGTTAGTGGGTTAGTGGATGTGAGTATGAGAAGTGGGACCCACTAATTAAAAAGTATTAAAAACTTTCCATTTATGGATTTTGCAATTTCTATGGGACGCCCAAAATGGTAAGTTTTGCAATTTCCGGCGGGACGGAGGGAGTACTTATAATAGTAATAGGTACAATAATAGGTAACTAATATAGTTAACTACTATAGTAACTAATACTTATAATAGTAATAGTTAACTATTACTACCTACGTCCCAGAGTAAGAGTCCTACTTTCTATTTTGATATGTAACAGAGTAAAAGTCTTTTTCTTAAAATGATAAAGATTTTTTACTATTCATCTCAGTCATTCTCTCTCCTACTTTACTTTTATACTCACAAAATCAATCAACTTATTATTCACACTCACTCATTCTCTCTCCTAATTTACTTTTACACTCACAACATTTACTTTACTTCCATCATTTCTTAATTTCCGTGCAAATGTGAGATAGGACTCTTACTCCGGGACAGAGGGAGTAATATTTAACTATTATAACTAACTAATACTATTAATAGTATTAGTTAGTTATAATAGTTAAATATAATTGTTAACTATAATAGTTACTATATAAGTTAATTATTATTATTAATAGTATTAGTTAATCATAATTGTTACAATATATATTAACTATTACTATTAATTATATTATTTAATCATAATAGTTACAATATATGTTAACTATTACTATTAATACCATTAGATTTTTTGAAATATTCATACAACAGACTTAAATGTACTTCTAAATTAATTAAAAAATATATTTATTACAACGATGTACAACCAAAGCTATGAAAATGTTTTGATTAATTTAAAATATACATATATTTTCAAATAAAATTATTATGTTAATTTATCAATTAAAAACATCAAAAAAATGAAAATATAAAAAATATTAACGGAATAGATTTCCGTGCAAACCATGGGTTACCTACTAGTATCTTAATAATTTTCACGGGTATTACACAATCTTTAAGCAAAACCAGAATTTAACTGTTCATACAAATGTTTAACAAATGTTTACAATGTTTAGGCATTCGATTGAACATTCAGAAGCTATACTGAAAGAGTATGAAATACTCTTAGTTTAATATTGTGTATTTTTGTGATTCTGATTTAATTAATGTATATATTTAGAGCTTATTTATATTAGATATAGTTGTAATTATTTATTTATTTTGTAGTTAATTAGGATTTACTTGACTAACATACTCATAGTTATCTTTGGTAAGTGTTTGTGTATTTTAGGTGTTTTATTTTTAGGTGAACTCTCAAAAGGAAAGGTTGATTGGTTGCTTGAAGATCTTGTGAGATTTGAAGTAGTGGCCAAGAAACCTTATATAAAGAAGCCGCCACACATCAGTAAACTCACGGGTTCACAGAGTATTTTGAGAGAGTCTTTTGTTTTTTCTTGAAGTTCTTGTTCATCAAGAACTCAAGTGTTTTTGGTGTTTAGTTTATTCAAGATAGAATAGGTTTTGATCTTTTCGTTGTTTTGTTTCTTTCATTCGACTTGTATTCTGCAAGATCGCTTTTTATTAATGAAAGTTTTCCAGCAAGTTATTTCTTGCTGAAGTGTTTAATTTATTTCGTTTTAATTCCGCTGCATTATTCTCTGTTCGTCGTGTCAACTGACAGGACAACTGTCTGGACAACTGTAAGCACGGTTGAACACACAGTTGGTCAGTTCCCAGAAAACAGTCCTAGCCGCATAATTTCTTTCAATTGGCACCAGAGCCTGGTCTCGACATACTGAGATCGATCTTTGAAAGTGGCCATTATGGACTGTGAACAAAACAAGTTTTTGGTTTTAATGATTGTGTTTGAAAATCTTAAAATGAAAGAAAATGAAACCATCAAAGATTTTTCTTCTAAATTGGTAAATATTGCAAATGAGTTATATGTGTTAGGGGAATCAATCTCTAATGCTTGACTCATACGCAAAATATTAAGATCCCTGCCAGAAAAATTCAACATGATAATCTCTTTGGTAGAGGAATTTTATGATATCGAGACTCTAATTTTTGACCAACTTATTGGAGTCTTAACCATTTATGAATTAACCCCTGGTGTGAAAAATCATTTTTCTGAAAACAAAAGATCTATTGAGTCCGTTCAATGTAGAGCGTGTTTAGGATTCGGACACTATGCCAATGAGTGTGCTAACACACTCAAAAAGAGAGGGATAAGTTTTTTCTGCAACCTTAAGTGATTCAGATGATGACGATCAGACAGCAAACCTGTCAATTTTACGATCATCACAATCCTCCCTTTCTGACAGTGAATCTGACAGTAAAGATGAACAGTCAACTGTCAGCACAACTGTCAGCTCAAATGGTACTAATGTGTATACCTGTTTTAACTCCACTTCTGTAGGTGAATCTGAAGAATCCTCACAGGAAGAAGAGGATAGTGCCACGTATGAGGACCTCCACAATACATATGTTGAGTTGTTTGCAGAATGGTCCAAACGAATGGATCAACTCAAGGAGTTCAAGAAGGTAAATGAAAAACTCACCTCTGACAATCTGAAATTAAAAGCAGAGAATGAGAGGTTGTCGAGTGAAAGTGATGTTCAAAAGGACTCCATAGCTAGGTTAGAAGTCATGCTTACAAAGAAAGACAATGAGTGTGAAAAGTATAAAAGCGATCTTGACAAAGAAACTAACACTCTCACAAAGCTTAACAATGGTAAGGCTAAGTTAGATGAAGTTCTAAATATGGGGAATCAAGGAAAATCAGGACTAGGCTATGGAGATCCAATTTTTGTCAAGGAATGAGAGAGCACTTCGAAAAACAATGAGAGATTTAATGCTAATCACGTATCTCCTCACAAAAAGAGAAGAAATAGAAAAAAGAGATACGTGTGTCACCATTGTTTTTCCCCTGGACATATACGTCCATTTTGCTACAAGTTGAAACAGGAACTTGGCTTGGAGAAGAACAGCAGCCACTTGACAAGACAACTGTGGGCACAATCTGACAATCAGTTGCCCTATCAACCGCCCGGGCAGCAGCAGGTCGAAAAAAAGACTTGGGTAAGAAAGGACACTTTACAGTGTCAAGTGGTGTTTACCTCCTTCAAAAGTAGTGTGGAAGGAGCTTGGTACTTTGATAGCGGCTGTTCTCGTCATATGACCGGTTCTCTTGAGCATCTCATAGATTATGAAGTCTTCAAAGGAGGAAATGTCAATTTTGGTGGAGGTGCTAAGGGAAATGTCATTGGTAAAGGTACGTTGTGTGTTGACGGCTTGCCAAATTTGCACAATGTCTTACATGTAGACGGGTTGAAAGCAAATTTGATAAGTATCAGTCAACTGTGTGATGATGACTTATTTGTTAAGTTTGACAAGTATAAATGTGAAGTTTTTGATAACAAAAGTGTGTGTGTTCTTTCTAGCATTCGATCATCTGATCATTGTTACAAGTTGGTTGAAAATCATTCATGTTTTAACCCAATTTTTGATAATGCTCCTGATCTTAGTTTCAATTGTGTTGAGAATTGCATTACAGGGTGCACTTGGGAGCATGAAAAGATTAATGATGAATCTGATCCAAAGTCCACAACAGAATCTGCAGATACACCAACTGTGAGGACAACTGACAGTTCTGATGAACAGTCAACTGCCACGACAGATGGTCAGACAGAAGCAGATTCCAGTTCAGATTCTGAAATTTTTGAAGATCAGCAAATCAGAGGCAATAATGTTGCTTCAAGGATACAGGGAGATCATCTAACTTCCCAGGTCATTGGGGGAGTGGATGGAGGAATAAAAACAAGAGAGAAACGAATAAATTACCGGGATTTAGCCGGTTTTGTATGCATGCAATCCGCGTACCATCAGGTAAGCTCTTGTTGTTTTGTTGCTAAGTTTAAGCATGATAGTGTGTCAGAAACCTTAAATGGTAATAATTGGATCAATGACATGCAAGAGAAAGTGGTAAAATCTGAAAGCAAAGATGTTAGGTTCTTGGTTCATAGGCCATCTAATGCTGAATGTATGGGAGATGTTACTTGTTGTACTCAATTGTTGAAGATGAACCAGATAATAAAGGATTATGATCTTAAAAGTAAAACCTTTACTGTATTTTGTGATAGCTTAAGCTCCCAGAATATTGCCAAGAATCTGGTACAACATCTCCTAACCAAGCACATAGATATTATGCATCATTTTATTAGAGATCTCGTTGAACAAAAAATCATTACTCTTGAACATGTAAGCACAACGGATCAACTTGCTGATATCTTTACCAAGGCTTTGGATTTCGAGAGATTTTCTCTCGGACTGTGTGATACCAGTTGACTGCACAAGTGTGCAGACAACTGACTGCATAACTGTATAATTGTATATTACGGTAACCACTAATTAAAAAAACAAAAAAAACAAAAAGGGTCTGCATACATTCTATTTGCACGATTGTCTCTTGTGATCACTTGGTCTTCTTTAGTTCCTTGACTCCGAGTTTTGACCCTTGAATTTGCGACCCTTCTTGACTTGATAATAAAATTATCTTGTTAATTCCTTCGTGTTGTTTATCATGGAGTGGGCATCAAATCTAAGCTTGCGGGAAGAACAAGCTGACTCCAATCTTTGCAGTTACTACTCATTTAGGCAAAAAACTGAATTGTTTAAATACATAACTTGAGATCAAGGGTAACACTGTATTGTGAGAGTGAATAGCTCTTCCCGTAACAGATTCATTGGAGATATGCCTTTAAAAAGGGGGTGTTCTAAAAGCTACATGATTGAAGGTGTAATCTCATTGAATTCTTGTGAGTTGAGACCGAGTCATAAACAGAGTTGACCATTCTATGTCACACCAAAATTGAGACAATCTTCCCTTGTGTTTTTAGGCATAATTTTTCTAAGTTTTTTTTCTCCCTTGGTATTTACATCAGCAAATTGAATTGTGGTTCTTCTTGTTACAGATTTAATGCTTTCATGTGTTTAACGATAATCAAATGGCGTGATGTTCAAGTTTCATTGTGAAGTTGGTGGAACTTATGGTACTTTGTGGAATTATGGATTCTGTGGAATATGGCAAGTTTTAATTCTGGGACAGATAATTTATCACAAAACATGGAAAATGTTTGAACTTTAAAATCAAAATCCTTGTTTGTTTTGGAATTTTAATGGGTACTTCAAGGTAACTCTGTGACTGTCCTCCCTTGATTTTTCCTCCATGTCGTATCTGGTTGTGAATTGGTTTAGTATATCTTCTTCCTCATGCTTTCTAGCTTCATTTCTCTCATCTCATCTTGTCCCTATTCTGCAAATGCGCTCTCTCTAACATTTTTGCAGATAAATCCGAGAATTATGGAGAAACCCTAAGTGATTGTGTGTGACACAAAATGATTGTTTGCCACAGCTCTGATCAAGCTCATGTATTTTTGTTGTTAAGCATCCAGCTGGTGCTAAGCAACTTGTTCGTGCAACTGTACGGACAACTGGACAGTCAACTGTACAGTCAATTGTACAGTCAACTGGTAAGTCATCTGGTAAGTCTGCAGAATTCTCTGGTCTATAAAGGTTTGCTGCGATGTGAGTTGAGATTGATGATGCTCTTAGAGGTATTTTTGTTGAGGAGATTCAAATTTAGGGGGAGTGAAAGATATTCTTATTTTTTTTTAGTTTGATGGTTCTTCTCAAAAAGGGGGAGAAAGATGTGGTCTTCATATTTAGGGGGAGAAAGATGTGTTCTAGGGGGAGTAGAATCCAATGTACAAATTCAGGGGGAGAGTTTTGTTTTTTTGGTTGTTTTGATCAGAACCACAAAGATAGGGGGAGATTGAAAGAGTATGAAATACTCTTAGTTTAATATTGTGTATCTTTGTGATTCTGATTTAATTAATGTATATATTTAGAGTTTATTTATATTAGATATAGTTGTAATTATTTATTTATTTTGTAGTTAATTAGGATTTACTTGACTAACATACTCATAGTTATCTTTGGTAAGTGTTTGTGTATTTTAGGTGTTTTATTTTTAGGTGAACTCTCAAAAGGAAAGGTTGATTGGTTGCTTGAAGATCTTGTGAGATTTGAAGTAGTGGCCAAGAAACCTTATATAAAGAAGCCGCCACACATCAGTAAACTCACGGGTTCACAGAGTATTTTGAGAGAGTCTTTTGTTTTTTCTTGAAGTTCTTGTTCATCAAGAACTCAAGTGTTTTTGGTGTTTAGTTTATTCAAGATAGAATAGGTTTTGATCTTTTCGTTGTTTTGTTTCTTTCATTCGACTTGTATTCTGCAAGATCGCTTTTTATTAATGAAAGTTTTCCAGCAAGTTATTTCTTGCTGAAGTGTTTAATTTATTTCGTTTTAATTCCGCTGCATTATTCTCTGTTCGTCGTGTCAACTGACAGGACAACTGTCTGGACAACTGTAAGCACGGTTGAACACACAGTTGGTCAGTTCCCAGAAAACAGTCCTAGCCGCATAATTTCTTTCATATACTACAAGTAACTACATAATAAAATTAAATAAAAACACAGGGAAGTCTAATTTTTAACAATTTTAACAATGTTTGTAAGAATATATGTACTCTTATTAAATTACATCAAAGTATTTAAATTTAGAATGCGACCTTTTTCTTTTATCATACAGTACTGTATGGATTTTATAAGTGCATTTTTTCTCTTTGAAACGAAAAAGTAAAATTCTCTGTCAAAAAGATTTGGGATCCTTCAGGATTAATTAATACTTCCTCCCTCTCATTTTAAATTATAAAATTTGCCATTTTAGTTGTTTCGTAAAAATTGCAAATTCAAAAATGAAAAGTTTTTACCCACTTGCATACTCAGTTACTCACATCAACTAACCCACTAACTATTCACTACTCAACTTTCTCTCTCCTACCAAACTATCTAGACTCACAACATATCACTTTTTTCTTAATTTTCGTGCAAAGACGGATTTGTGCAAATTGAAATGAGACGGAGGGAGTACTTGTTTGTAACCGGTCGTGCCTTCATGATAAATACTCTACATGTCCCATAACAATGGGCAGAATGTTGTTCTAGTACTAGAATTAAGAAAAGTGTATAGTAGAGTAAGTGTTGTGAGTATGAAAAGTGAAGTAGGAGAGAGAAAGTGGGGTATGGAAAGGGAATAGTAAGTTGATTGGTGTTGTGAGTATAAAAGTAAATTAGGAGAGATAATGGGTGGGGGGAAATAGTAAATATTTTTAGCAATTTTTCGTAATGAACTTAGGGCTTGTTTGATAGATCGGTGCGTTCAGAATGTATTGAAAAAGAATCAACTTTTGACTAACTAAGCTTATCAACTGAGAGTTTATAAGTCGAGCATTTTAAAAATCTAATCACTTTTTAGCCGCTCTAAATAGTAGCGTCCAAAAAATAGCTCCGTTTTGAAAAAAAATCATTTTTAAAACCATGCACCAGATAAGCTCTTACTAATGGCACACCCAAAAAAGAAAGTTGTGAACGTATAGCATGGTTTGAAACTTGACGAATAATCATTTCAAAAACAACTAACAAGGGAAATTGCTATATTAGAACACAATGACCATATGGAAGAGATAACATGACAAACGAAAACAAAAAATTATAAATTATAATGCAATTATATCACTTTAAAATGCCCTTCTTCAATCTTTATGGTCACTAGTTGCTATCAAGAACATAATCTAGCTCTGTTGACATCCATTAGAAACCATATTTTGGCCCATTCACAACCATTTGATTAACCTTCAAAGCTCTTCTTTACCTTTAGAAAATTAATGTGGACTGTTCTCGCTTGTTATTACTGTTGTTATGATTTATTTATCTTTTAATGGTTGGCCAACAGTTTTAATTGACAATATATGACTTTTTTATTTGTAAATTGAGATCTCATTTTACGACTTAGTAGTTGTTACCAGAAATCTTAATTTCTGAATTAAAATTATCTGTCAGTTCAAAATGTCATCCCGTTACTTTTAACTCTCAGTCGAACGAGCATTCCATTATTTTGGTCATTCAGCCTTAATTTTAATTGAACTGGACAGTTATAACTTATAACATACTCACTCTATTCCGAAAAGTTAGTCCTTTTTTTATTATTATTACGAATGAACTTTGAGCAATAATTGTTACTTTTAGTGATCTCAGTGAAAATTTATAACTTGTTAATATTACACCATTATAAATAATATCAATACAATTTTTAGATTATCATTAAGGGCCTTTTTTTTAGATGATGTCCACGCCAGAATGAAGCGAGTGGTGTTAGAACTAGGGTTTTTGGTGAGATGATAATCTTGGATATTTGACTGAATCGTGTATAATCCACTTTCCGAATAAAGTATTTCGACCCTTTATTGCCTAGGTTACACGAAATCTTTATTGGGATAAGACAATCAAACTTTCTGTTTCTGGGCAAAGAATACAGATCGAAAACTTAGTGAATTGTTTGGAATTTTCCGTACCTTCAAATGAGACCAGAATCTGTTTATAAACAGATGGCAGGTAAGACGGTTGGCATCTAACAGTCACAATTGTTAGCTAACTATTGTGTCTTTTGGTTTTGGCGGGAAAAACTGGTAGTATATTTGGAGCACCAACTATAGCTTCTGGGTCGGGTCGGGTCACTGCCCCCAGACCCCAGCGTGGGGCGGCTTCCCCTCGACCCCCAATCGCTCACTTGGGAGCGGGACCCCAACAAGGGGCGCTGCCCCTTGACCCCAGACCCAACTATAGCTTCTGGGTCGGGTCGGGTCGCTGCCCCCAGACCCCAGCGAGGGGCGGCTTCCCCTCGACCCCCAGTCGCTCACTTGGGAGCGGGACCCCAACAAGGGGCACTGCCCCTTGACCTATGCTTCTTTATAGTGGTCGAAAACATATTAACTCAAACGAGTGTGTACTCCACACTTTCCCTTACTCGTATCCGAGCCTAATATGAAATCGCATTGGTCTCTAGTAAATCACAATTACATAAAATAGCTGATGACACTAAAATCACCAACAAATTCCCCCCATTTTAGTGTAATCCTTGATTTACTAAACATATAAAATATAAACAAACATAACGAAACAAACAAATGCATAAATGAAAATGTCTTGTGATTGAATTTTCATCTTAGTATAATACACATTTCAAATACTCAAGAATCGGGGTGTCCCAACGATTGAACCCGTCAACTCATATGAATACCTGAAGATACTATACACATAAGTTTCTTACAACACTCTATTGTTTATACCTGACACTATTACAAGCCATGTGTCCATATCCATTAATGAACATATAGAAAGCCAAGTCCTAACTTCATGAAGCGGCAAAACTTCATGTTCACATAGGTAGTTCCTTTAATTTTGAACCTGCATTTGCAATTTTTCAAAAGAACTATTAAGAAGATATTCTTCAACCTAACCATCACTTGCAGGTCTGAACACATACCTTGGGAAACATAATCACATGTGCTCCAATCTCCAACTATGAGCTTTCCACATTGAATTCAGGCTTCTAATGTTGTATTAGAAGGGAATTGGGTATCTCACAACTAGATGATTAGATGGACTTTAATCCCATCCCTATTGCTGACTTATTCACTAAGTCTCTAGCTAACCCCTTCGTCAAGTGGTTAGCTAAATTTTGTTGAGACCGAATAAACTCAACTGAAATCACACCATTCATGATCAATTCACGAATCATACTATGTCTGACACCTAAGTGTCTAGACTTGCCATTATAAATCTGACTATAAGCCCTAGCCAATGTTGCTGCACTATCACAATGGATAGATATTAACGATATCGGTTTCGGCCATAATGGAATTTCATATATCAAGTTTCGTAGCCATTCTGCTTCTTTGCAAGCAGCAGCTAATGCTACGAACTCAGATTCCATAGTAGAATGGGTAATACATGTCTGCTTCTTGGAAGCCCATGAAATAGCACCTCCTCCAAGCAAGAACACCCATCCACTAGTACAAGATGAATCTTCTTGGTTGATCCAACTAGCATCTAAGCAACCTTCTAAGATAGAAGGATGTCCAGAATAACATAAACCATAATTCATAGTACCTTTTAAGTACTTGAACACCCTTGTTATTGCATGCCAATGATGTCTACTAGGATTACTAGTGAATCTTCTTGGTTGATCCAACTAGCATCTGAGTAACCTGCTTCTTTATCGTGGTCGAAAACATATTAACTCAAACGAGTGTGTACTCCACACTTTCCTTTACTCGTATCCGAGCCTAATATGAAATCGCATTGGTCTCTAGTAAATCACAATTACATAAAATAGCTGATGACACTAAAATCACCAACAAGTGGAGGGATCGAACCTTAGCGCTTACCGAGGATGAGGCTTAGCTTTACCATTAGGTCACTCCTTTGGGGACATTAAGGGCCTGTTTGGTAACCCAATAAAGCTCTTAATTTGCAACATTTTAAGAGATTAAAAAATTAAGCTTGTTTGGTATTTGGTAAGGAAAATTTCAATCACTTACATTGTTAAGATTATCTTAAAATAAGCTATTAATTTTAAGTTAGTAAGACAATTCTTAACAAGGTAAGAGGAGGTAAGATAAAGAAAGGGAATGGATTCAAACGCACTCATCAACATTTTTATTTGTTTATTTAATGTTACTTTTTTTTATTGAAATATTTTATTTTTTCATTAAGATTAAATATGATAAAATTAAAATGAAATTATTCTTATATTATAAATTTTGATAATATTTTAATTGAGTATCATAATTAAATTTTATCAAAAAAAATTGTCAAAGTTTAGTAAAATTGATCAAAATAGTGAAGATGAAGTTTATTGATGTGGGACAAATGAAAGTACCAATAAAAAACTGTTCAAATATTATTATTATCGGTCTAAATAAAAGATAATTTGACAAATAATATTTTTGAATTATAATTATTTATTTTAAGAAATATGAATGTTTTTGTTTGAGGATAAACAAAAAGAATAATCAAGTGAAATAGATGAGACTAATTTTTTAGTGTTTATTTATAATTTTGATTAAATTCAGATGTATGTAGTTTGTCAGTACCAAACAAATTAAATTTTTACAAAATTCAGCAACTTAGTTATTTCAGCTCTACGTTTTCAGAGCTTAATTTTCAGTTTTACCAAACAGACCCTTAAATTACTGCTCAAAGTTCATTCGTAATAACTACGAAAAAGTTGGATTAATATTCTGCGCCATAGTAAGTAATTTGAAAGACAAAAAAAAAAAAAAAAAAAAAAAAACAATAGTTACGTTTCAAATTATTATTATTATTTCCGATATTAGAAAACAAAAGTTAGTTTTACCCTACTTACTCTTCCCCATATCTATTACTCCCTCTCTGTCCCTGAATGAACGTCCATTTTCAAAAAATATTTGCCCAAAATGAGTGTCTTTTTTTTAACATAACTTTGTCCTTAAATGTTTTTATTTCGAAAAAAATTTCACCAGTCTCTTTATACGTGTAAAACTAAATGTTTGGAAAAGAGATGACAAGATTATATATGAATCTTTGTTACCAAATTGTACAAAGAGTTGAGATTTTCAAGTGTCTCTTAAAATAAAATTTGGACACTCATTTAGGGATAGTATCACACATTTTTAAAATCATACCCTTGCTCTTTCTAAATTTAGTAACCCTCACGTTCCCACGGGTCTCATACCAAAAAATCCCAAATTAAAAATCAACATCCCACAGTACAAAAAACGTGTAATGACCTTACCATGTTGACGTATTTTCGTAATAACTCCTAACTACCATGGGTATTATCGACATAAAGTGGATATATATATAACCATCTCAAAGGGCTGAATCTTCACTAATCTTGTAATCAACCATCAACTAGCAGCAGCCATTTATGGACGACCCAGAGGAAGTCCTAAACCTCTTTGATTCTTGCTGGTTCAATCTTGAAATCTTCAAATCCCAACCATCTTTTTCCTCAATTTCATCCAAATTTATGAAAAACCCAGCTCAATCAGCTGATCAATCCAAGTTTTCTAGCCTCAGATCTATCATTTTAAGATCCAAAAGTGATGAACTTACCTCCATGTCAAGCTTCAACTATGGCTATGGCAGCAGCAACAATTCAGAGTCTCCTAATTCAGTCCTTTTCAATTTCACCCCTCAGCTCCAAACTATCCCATCAGGCAAACAAGCTAAATTTGAAGTTGAACCAGAAGAACAAGAATCAGAGCCCCAGAAAAGCCCATTTAGTCCAAAAGATCAAGAAAAACCCAAGAAAATCAGGAGAAGAAGAACAAAGATCAAGGGTGTGACTAAGAGCCTATCAGACCTTGAATTTGAGGAGTTGAAAGGGTTTATGGATTTGGGTTTTGTGTTTTCTGAAAAGGATAAAGATTCAAGCCTTGTTGAAATCATTCCTGGGCTTCAAAGATTGGGTCTTGATGAAAAGAAATTAGATGGATCACCCAATTCTAAACAACAGCAAGAAATCTGCAGCTCTGATTCTAAATCTGAATCAAAATCAGCTTCAAGAAGGCCTTATTTGTCTGAAGCATGGGAGAATTTGGATAGAAGAAAGAATTTGAATCTGAATCTGAATCTGAATGCAAATCCTTTGTTGATGAATTGGAGAGTTCCTTCTATGAGTAATGAGGTTGATGTAAAAGACAGTCTCAAATTGTGGGCTCATAATGTGGCATCTGTTGTTAGATAACAATGGTTTATCTTTTTTTTCATCATCTTTTTTTGAATTTTTCTTAAATTTTGAATAATGTATGTAAATATTTGTTTTCAAATTTCTGTAATTTTTCAATGATTTTTGTAAAAGCTTGTAATTGGTCGAAGATTGAATGAACATGTTTTGAATAACTGAAAGTTGGAATTTTATTTTATTTTATTTTTATTTTTGAAGAGATAGAATTTTGAGTTTGTACAATTCCTTAGAATGTCTTTTAATGGAGATTTGATCTTATCTTGTTAAAAGAAACTGGTTAGAAGTGTGAGGCAAATGTCAGAGGGCATTTGGGATGAAATGTCCAAGGTTACTCTCAGAGGCATTTGGTAATCTCTTTTAAACACGACCTAATAATGGAAGAAGATAAAAACGTCCAAGGTTACTCTCGGGGAAGATCTGCGCCTATACATATGGTTGCAAGTGCATCCCCTAAATAAAATCTCTAGAATGTTAGTTTAGTAAAAACTCGCTTATGTTTTAAAATTAAAGTTGTGCGTTTGAGTCTCGTAACAAACATATTTTTAGCTTTACAAATTTCATATTTGATGTTTTGTAGTTTTATTAATGGACTCATTCACAAAAAAGTCATGGGTTTGCACCGGTTACTCTGCCAAACTTTTATTGACATTGCCAACAACTCCCATGCATTGGGTCAATTTATTGAATCAAACAAATAGGGACAAAATTTGTACATAAAAAAATGTTTTAAAGTATATGTCTACTTTTTTTAATTCGCTCTAGAATAAGTGTCTACTTCTTGAAATGGTAACGAATTTTCACTATTTCTCTCACTTATTCCCTCTCATACTTTATTTGATAGTAATCACAACATCAATCAAATTAGTATTTCCTACCACACTTTCTTTTTCCTATCTTATTTTTCATACTCAGTTACATCACTTCCACCACTTCTTAATCTCCATACAAATAAATATATATATATATATATATATATATATATATATATATATATATATATATATCTCCCTCCGTCCCGCCGAAAATTGCAAAACTTACCATTTTGGGCGTCCCAGGCCATATACAATAAGGTGATTGAGAGGGGGTTGAATGTGGGTTCAACTAGTTGAGGGGGTCCAATAAGGTAGTTGAGAGGTAGGGGGTTGAATTGGGAGGTTGAACAAATTCAACCGGGTTGAATGAAAAATGAGGGGCCCCGCCATGGACACGCGTCGCCTCCTGGTTGGTGCCGACATGGCGCGTGCGCCTCACCGCCGACAGAGGCGCGTGAGGGCAGCGTCTGCCAGTTTTTTTTTTTTTTTGTTTTTTCTTCTTTTGTCAAGTGTCAGCCTAGGATTGGTCCGTCCATATTTTTAGATATGATTTTCAACCCAAATTTTCGAGCTCAATTATTTTACAGCAAAATAAATTGATATAACTTTCATTTTATTTGTACACCAAAAAAAAACCTCTCTTTTCTCTCAAAAAAATCTTAATTATCCTTCTTTAACCCTTTATTTTTTAAAATATTCATCATCTTTTTAGTGAAATGGATCCCAATAATCCGAATAATCCTTATTTCAACACTCAGAATTCAAGTAATTTTCCACCAAATTACTACAATCCTAATGATTTTCAATCGCCAAATCAATTTTCTAACCAACCACGTCCTCAAAATGTCCCACAATTTTATTATCAACCAAATGCCATGCCTTCAGCTGTACCCACCTGGAATCCATATTATGGTATGCAATTTCAACGACCTCCACCACCACCGCTACCCTCTCAAGAATCAGAATATCCCGAATATTCAACACAAATGGTTATGGGTAGCAATAGCGGTGCTGATGAAGCTACTCCAACTCCAGATGCAGGAGGTTCAACCACTAGTCGGAGAAAATTTGTCAAATGGAGCATGAAGGACAATATAGTGCTAATCAGTGGGTGGATTAAGTTTGGAACCGACAGTGTAGTCGGAAAAAATCAGAAGAGCGAAAATTTTTGGGGTAAGATTGTTGAATATTGTAACGAACATTGTGAATTTAACCCTCCCCGTGACGTAGTTTCATGCAAAAATCGTTTCAATTATATAAACGCCAAATTGGGCAAATGGGTAGGTGCATACGATAACGCTAAGCGTATGCAACAAAGCGGGTGGTCGGATAATGATGTTTTGAAAAAAGCTCACGAATTATATAAAAATGCTAACAATAGCACTTTTAATTTGATGGACGAGTGGATAGCTACCCGAGATCAACCACGCTATGCAAGTCAGGTTGGAGGAAATACTGGATCTGATAGCAGTGGATCTAAGAGAGCACGAGAAGGTGATGTAGGTGATTCAAGCTCGGTTGGATCCATTCCTCGTCCTATGGGAAGAGAGGCAGCTAAGAAAAAGGCGGGGAAGAAAAAAGTGGGGTTGTCACCGGTAAAGGAACAAAAGTGGTCAGAATTCAAACAATTCAAAGAGAAAGAATTGGAACGAATGGACAACTTAGTCTCAGAACAAGAGAAGGCAAACAATATTGCCCTTAACAAGACTCGGGCTAAAAATAGGAAAATGTGGATGCAGTTGAGTCAAATGGAGTCTCGCGATCATCATCAACAACAGCTTTTTGAAATGTTGACTGAAGAGCTGTTTGGCAAGTAATGTTTGTTTTCTAGCTTTATGTCAATTTTCTGCACTGATGTACTACTTTCAAGATTCTCAGTATGTAACTTTACCTTTTAATTAAATCTATGTAATTCTATTATTGGATTCCGTCAATTAACTCAATTGAATTGAAGCTTCAAATCCGTCAACCACGACCACTCATTTGTTATCCTTTAACTAACTCAATTCAATAGAAGTTTCAAATCCGTCAACCTCAGCCACTCATTTTCTTATAAATAACACTCTCTTCTTTCATTCTTCCTACACCAAACACATTCTTCTTTCCTTCTCCTTACATCAAACACTCTCTCCTTTTTCATAATTCCTCCTGTTGGTAGTGGTGCCCTAGGCACGTTTAATAAACGTTGTAATTGTTATCATTTATTTCATATCAATAAAGAGATGTTTTGATTATTATTGTTGTTCATGTTTACTTATAATAATCTCCGTCCCTAGTACTTGTTGAGCACTAGTATAAAGGCTAAATGATCATGGGATGATCATGTTAGATTTATGGGTACTTGTTTGGAACAAGGTACTGGACATGACCCGCTGTATGAGATTTATGTCATGGTCTATGTCGAACATATATCTCATATTAGTTATGTCAATTGAATCCTTAGACATGAAGTTATTATAGTCTTCCACTTGATGAACATTGTGTTTGACATATTCAAACGCTACCTTAACACGTAGTTATAAAGGGTATGATTGGCATAATCGGATTCCCGTTGGGAAGAATAATAAACTAAATGGATTTGTCCCTCCACGGAGAGATGTCAAGCTTGGGCCTCTCGTAGGAATGATGTTGATGAAATGTTCGGCCGGACTCAAATGAATTGATTGGATCAATGTCATTTGGATTATCAACATATTCGGAATCGAGAAAGTATTGAACAAAACAAGTTGACTCTTTGACCATGACTTGTGTTCAATGACATCGTGGACAAAGGGATTGTGACATATTCTAAAGGAATGCGAACTTGTATCTAGTTACACTATTTGGGTAGGTATGACGGTTTGCTAGAACCTAATCATATCTTATGAGTTCATGTTTGAGCCCATTGCCAACTTAGTGTAATCCTAGAGGGTCACACACAAATAGAACGAATCATAAAGGACTAAATTGGAATTATGGAAAAATGTCAGGTTTTGGCTCTGGCACGGTCGTGCGCCTTAAAATGGCACGGTCGTGCCATAAATCCAAACCAAGGCAAATCTGTCGACATGTTTGGCACGACCGTGCCAAGAAGTCAAGCACGACCGTGCTGAAATTGGTCGACTGGGGGAAATCAAGCGGACCTGATGGCACGACCGTGCCAGTTTATAGGGCACGACCGTGCCATTCAAGTCGGCCAGAATTCCTTGTTGCCTAATTTGGTGACGGGATTTAGGATTCCTAAGTCCTTAAGGGTTAAGGATTGGGACCTATTTAAAGATCCTTTCAGCAGCCATTAGCATTAGATTTGTGAGTGCCTCCATAAGGTTTTGAGAGGTTATTTTTCTTGTTCTAAGATCCCAAAAGTGAAGAACAAGAATATTCATAATTCCATATAGTTCTTGCAATTGTGAAAGTGTGTTTCACAATTTGGTCTAGCAACCAAGATCAAGAAGTTGCTTGATATTCGTTCGTGGTGTGGATACCGCTAGAGGGTGAAGCTCATCATCTTCAAGGTTCGCGTTCTTGATCAAGTTTCAAAATCTCCACCAAGTTCAAAAGCTAGAAATTCATAGCCATCAAGGGTTAGTTATTCATTTATTCATCTTGTTGTATTTTGATTTAATCATATGAACGGATCTATGGCTTTGGGTTTCTTAAAATTTTAATTGCTATATTCCGCTGCGCATGTTACTTGGAAACCCAACAGTGGTATCAGAGCCCCGTTCATGTTGATTATTTCAATACTAAGATCATGTTGTGTGTATATAAATTGTTTATGTGCCTAGCATGATATGAATATTGGATTACGTGATGTTTATGTGTTATATGATTTTATGTGGTTTATTGTTTTAGAAACTTTAATCGCACTATTCAATCGCAATAAAAATTATGGTGGATTTAAATTGTTTGGATTATCAATTTTTGATTGGATCAAAGTTTTGATATTCTAGGGATTCAAGAATAAATTGTTTATTCAAGGTTTTGTTGATCATGGTGATTGGATCACCAAGAACACCAAATCCTTATTGAATCGGGAAAAACAATTTTGAGACAATTTTGGAACTTTAAAATTTTGATTTTCGGAATGGTCCGACCGGACCCATACCTTGACCCGGCCGGACCTAGGGTTTGGCGCGGGGAAGGGCTTGGGTCTTGGGTATGGATTTTGGGTTTAAATTTCCTATTTGTTTTAGTCTTGTGAGTCTAAGATTGGTTCAAGGTTTGGATGGCTAATCTACGTTCATCGAGATTGTGTTTCCCAAACTTGATCGCAATCGAAGTTTCAAAGATAAAACAAAGTTAGAATTATGAAGAGTTCATAATTGCTAAAATTAAGAAACAAAGTTCTTGATTCAAAGATTGGAGATCCATGTGGAATTGTGAATGCAATTGGCCTACGTTCATCGAGACCATCTATTGCTTAGTTTCGGCCACATGGACTACTTTCTTGGTTTCTTGAATTAGTGCGGAATTGTGGATGCCATATGGCTTAGTTTCGGTCGCACTTCTTGTTGTCTTGATTTGAAGATGATAACCAAAGTTCAAATAGTCTCATCCTCATAATTATAGAGAAACTAATGACACATAAATATTATGCTTAAATTAATGGAGATTAATTTAGTGGCTAAACTTGATGTGTAACATGTTTATATTATGTGCTCATAAATGTGTTATATGCTATATGTGATGAACCTTCAAAGAAAGTTTTAAGTCCTTTTGCCATGCCATGATTAAAACACTTGTTTATACATGAGTAATTTTATGTGGGCTCGCCAAAGCGAGGTGCATTGATTTTATTCATGTTTGAGCAAGATGAGTGAATAAGAGTTTCCTATGCGTTTAAAATGGTTGGACTTAATTAAGCGTCAAAACAGTTTTGGGCTTAAGGCAAAGATGAGATTTAACATGCTTTTTGAAATTGGATTTCTTAAAGAATCTCATGAAAAGAACTGAGAGTCATATGAGATATGATTGACAAGAGTTGTCTACCTAATTGATTTAATTTTGAGCGGTGCGCCAAAGCGTACTCAAAATTAGATTAAAGCGGGATCTCAACCCAATTAAATTATATTATACATTGGATGTATAAGAAGGTTATATAATTTAGTGGGAGTATTTTGTTTAAAATACATTATTTATCTCTTTAATGAAAATCGGTACTTATTAAATTTTGGAAATTTTGCATATTTGTAGATAATGACTAATAACACTCAATCAATGTCGTTGCGATCGATCCTTGAGAAGGATAAGCTCGAAGAGAATGGTACTAACTTTATGGATTGGATCCGTAGCATAAGAATCGTTCTTAGGCAAGAAGATATGTTGTACATTCTCGATGGGCCTCTCCCTGCTGAACCACCGCCTACTGCCCTTAGGGTAGAAAGGGACAATTACAAGAAACATCGTAATGATTCTAGAGATGTAAGTTGTCTCATGCTTGCTGCTATTTGTTCAAAACTCCAACAAAGTTTGGAACATTTGGAAGCCTATGAGATAGGCGTGGAGTTAAGAACCATGTTTCAAGAACAAGCTAGGCAAGAGAGGTACAAGACCATTGTTGCATTCACTACTAGTTAAATGAATGAAGGGCAACAAGTGAGTCCTCACTTTCTTAAAATGAAAGGTTATGTAGAGCAACTTGAGAAACTTGGCTATCCAATCCCATTGGAGCTAGCCACGGATCTCATTCTTAATTCATTGCCTAAAAGTTATAATCAGTTTGTGATGAATTATAACATGCATGGAATGGATAAGAATCTCTCTGAGTTACATGGGATGCTCAAAACTGCAGAGATGAAAATTGTGGAGAAAGGTTCTCCCGTGCTCTTGGTTCATGATGGGAAGAAGGCTGGTGCCAAAGGAAAGGGTAAGGCAAAAGTTGTCAAACCCAAGATAAGCAAGGCAAAGGTTGCCAAGGCTTCTGAGGAAAAACCTGATTCACAAAAGGATGCAATCTGTTTCTATTGTCAAGAAATTGGTCATTGGAAACGTAATTGCAAGGCTTTCTTGGAAGAGCAAAAGAAGAAGAAGGGCAGCAAAGCTGCGTCGACTTCAGGTATCTATATGATAGATATTCTCCTTTCTACCACTGATTCTTGGGTATTGGATACCGGATGTGTTTCTCACATTTGTCTAAATGTGCAGGGACTAAAGAATAGGAGACTGCTTAAAGAAGGTGAAGTAGATCTACGTGTGGGGAATGGAGCAAGAGTTGCTGCATTAGCCGTAGGAACTTATGAAGTCACTTTACCTTCCGGATTAATTCTTGTTTTGAACAATTGTTATTATGTTCCGGATTTAAGCAGAAATATTATTTCAATTTCTTGTTTGGATAATGAAGGTTTTAAGTTTCTTATTGAGAATAAGAAATTTTCTATTTATTTAAATGATGTGCTTTATGGTATTGCTAATTCATTTAATGACCTTTATATCTTGGATGTCAAGAATGAAAATAATGTCTATCATGTAAATAAGAAATCTAAACCTAATGATGTAAATCATACTTATTTGTGGCATTGTCGTCTTGGTCATATTAATGAGAAGCGTATCTCAAAACTCCATGGGGACGGACTTTTGGGTTCATGTGACTTAGAGTCATATGATACTTGTGAGTCATGTCTTCTAGGAAAAATGACTAAGACACCTTTTACCAAGTTGGGTGAAAGGGCAAGCGACTTATTGGGGTTGATACATTCCGATGTATGCGGACCATTAAGTAGCAATGCTAGGGGAGGATTTCAATACTTCATAACCTTCATTGATGATTATAGTAGATTTGGGTATGTTTACCTAATGAAACATAAAAGTGAAGCATTTGAGATATTTAGAATATTTCAAAATGAAGTAGAAAAACAACTTGGCAAAAGTATAAAAGCACTTCGATCAGATCGAGGTGGAGAATACTTAAGTCAAGAATTTGATGATCATCTAAAGAATTGTGGAATAGTTTCACAATTGACTCCACCCGGAACACCACAATGGAATGGTGTGTCCGAAAGGAGGAATCGGACCTTGTTAGACATGGTTCGATCAATGATGAGTCAAGTTGATCTTCCAATATCCTTTTGGGGTTACGCCCTAGAAACCGCTGCTTTCACACTAAATCGTGTTCCAACTAAATCGGTTCAAAAGACTCCATATGAGATGTGGAGCGGAAAGAAGCCTTGTCTATCTTTCATGAAGATTTGGGGTTGTGAAGCTTTTGTCAAAAGACTTGTCTCAGACAAACTTGCACACAAATCTGATAAATGTATTTTCGTGGGATATCCTAAGGAAACTAAAGGATATTACTTTTACAACCGAGAGGACAACAAAGTGTTTGTTGCCCGAACTGGTGTCTTTCTAGAGAAAGAGTTTCTCTCCAAAGGAATCAGTGGGAGTAAAATAAATCTTGAAGAAATTCGAGACCCAGAAAATAACATTGAACCAATAGAGGAACAAGAACAAGAACCACAAGGAGTTGTGGAACCTGTTCAAAATACACAAGTAACTCGCAGATCTAGTAGGTTACGATCCGAGCCCGAGAGATATGGATTTCTCGTAACGGATAGTAATGAGGTAGAAATCATTGAGAATGATGAACCGTCAACCTACCAAGAGGCGATGTCTTCTCCTGATTCGGACAAGTGGCTTGGAGCCATGGAATCCGAATTACAATCCATGCAAGACAATCAAGTTTGGAATTTGATTGATGCGCCCTAAGGTGTAAAAACCATAGGATGCAAATGGGTCTTCAAGAAGAAGACTGACATGGATGGGAAAGTGCATACTTACAAAGCTAGGCTTGTAGCGAAGGGTTATAGGCAAGTTCATGGTATTGACTATGATGAGACCTTTTCACCCGTAGCAATGATCAAGTCTATAAGAATTTTGCTTGCCATTGCCGCATATCATGACTATGAAATATGGCAGATGGACGTCAAAACCGCTTTTCTGAATGGAAAACTACAAGAGGATGTGTATATGACACAATCAGAAGGTTTTGAACAAGATTCTAAGGTATGCAAATTGCAGAGATCCATCTATGGATTAAAGCAAGCTTCTAGGAGTTGGAATCTCCGTTTTGTTGAATCGGTCAAAGAGTTTGGTTTCATCAAGAACGAAGATGAGCCTTGTGTATACAAAAAGATTAGTGGGAACATAGTGCTATTCCTTATTTTATATGTGGATGACATATTGCTCATTGGAAACGACATTCCTACACTTCAGTCTGTGAAGACTTGGTTAGGAAAGTGCTTCGCAATGAAAGATATGGGTGAAGCCGCATATATTCTTGGCATTAAGATCTATAGAGATAGATCAAGGAGGCTACTTGGTTTAAGCCAAAGTACATACATTGACAAGGTCATTAGAAGATTCCGTATGGGAAATTCTAAGAGAGGCACCTTGCCCGTGTTACATGGAGTTTCTCTAAGCAAGATTCAATGTCCTAAGACAAAAGATGAGCGTGAGAAAATGAATGATGTTCCATATGCTTCGGCAATTGGGTCCATCATGTATGCCATGATTTGTACTAGGCCGAATGTATCTTATGCTTTGAGCATGACAAGTAGATACCAATCCGACCCTGGCGAAAATCACTGGATAGCTGTAAAAGCGATTCTTAAGTACTTGAGAAGAACTAAAGACTCCTTTTTGGTCTATGGAGGAATGGAAGATGATCTCGTTGTAAATGCTTACACGGATGCAAGCTTCCAAACCGACAAAGATGATAGCCGATCGCAATCGGGTTTTGTGTTTATGTTAAATGGTGGAGCTATAAGCTGGAAGAGTTCCAAGCAAAGTACAACCGCTGATTCTACAACAGAAGCTGAATATATTGCTGCATCGGATGCTGCAAAGGAAGCTGTTTGGATTAAGAAGTTCATAACTGAACTTGAAGTGGTTCCTAGTATTGCTAATCCAATAGACCTTTATTGCGATAATAATGGTGCTATTGCTCAAGCAAAGGAACCAAGAGCACATCAGAAATCCAAACACATACTTAGGCGTTTTCATATCATTCGAGAGATCGTTGATAGGGGAGACGTAAATATATGCAGAGTACCTACTGATGATAATGTTGCGGACCCGCTAACAAAGGGACTTCCACAAGCCAAACATGATGGTCATGTTAGGTCCATGGGTATTAGATACATGGGAGATTGGGCCTAGGGCAAGTGGGAGATTGTTGGTAGTGGTGCCCTAGGAACGTTTAATAAACGTTGTAATTGTTATCATTTATTTCATATCAATAAAGAGATGTTTTGATTATTATTGTTGTTCATGTTTACTTATAATAATCTCCATCCCTAGTACTTGTTGAGCACTAGTATAAAGGCTAAATGATCATGGGATGATCATGTTAGATTTATGGGTACTTGTTTGGAACAAGGTACTGGACATGACCCGCTGTATGAGATTTATGTCATGGTCTATGTCGAACATATATCTCATATTAGTTATGTCAATTGAATCCTTAGACATGAAGTTATTATAGTCTTCCACTTGATGAACATTGTGTTTGACATATTCAAACGCTACCTTAACACGGTAGTTATAAAGGGTATGATTGTCATAATCGGATTCCCGTTGGGAAGAATAATAAACTAAATGGATTTGTCCCTCCACGGAGAGATGTCAAGCTTGGGCCTCTCGTAGGAATGATGTTGATGAAATGTTCGGCCGGACTCAAATGAATTGATTGGATCAATGTCATTTGGATTATCAACATATTCGGAATCGAGAAAGTATTGAACAAAACAAGTTGACTCTTTGACCATGACTTGTGTTCAATGACATCGTGGACAAAGGGATTGTGACATATTCTAAAGGAATGCGAACTTGTATCTAGTTACACTATTTGGGTAGGTATGACGGTTTGCTAGAACCTAATCATATTTTATGAGTTCATGTTTGAGCCCATTGCCAACTTAGTGTAATCCTAGAGGGTCACACACAAATAGAACGAATCATAAAGGACTAAATTGGAATTATGGAAAAATGTCAGGTTTTGGCTCTGGCACGGTCGTGTGCCTTAAAATGGCACGGCCGTGCCATAAATCCAAACCAAGGCAAATCTGTCGACATGTTTGGCACGACCGTGCCAAGAAGTCAAGCACGACCATCCTGAAATTGGTCGACTGGGGGAAATCAAGCGGACCTGATGGCACGACCGTGCCAGTTTATAGGGCACGACCGTGCCAGTCAAGTCGGCCAGAATTCCTTGTTGCCTAATTTGGTGACGGGATTTAGGATTCCTAAGTCCTTAAGGGTTAAGGATTGGGACCTATTTAAAGATCCTTTCAGCAGCCATTAGCATTAGATTTGTGAGTGCCTCCATAAGGTTTTGAGAGGTTATTTTTCTTGTTCTAAGATCCCAAAAGTGAAGAACAAGAATATTCATAATTCCATATAGTTCTTGCAATTGTGAAAGTGTGTTTCACAATTTGGTCTAGCAACCAAGATCAAGAAGTTGCTTGATATTCGTTCGTGGTGTGGATACCGCTAGAGGGTGAAGCTCATCATCTTCAAGGTTCGCGTTCTTGATCAAGTTTCAAAATCTCCACCAAGTTAAAAAGCTAGAAATTCATAGCCATCAAGGGTTAGTTATTCATCTATTCATCTTGTTGTATTTTGATTTAATCATATGAACGGATCTATGGCTTTGGGTTTCTTAAAATTTTAATTGCTATATTCCGCTGCGCATGTTACTTGGAAACCCAACACCTCCTACATCAATGGATCCATCTGGATTTCTTCCTTTTGATGTCGAAGCCTACAAAAGGCAACTTGAAATTGAGGAGAGTTTTATCATAAACGAGTTTTTTGATGATAAACCTCCGAAAAAAACTCGAAAAAATTTGAAAAGAGATCACGCTTTGCACAATAAGAGCCTGATTGATGACTACTTTTCCGAAAATGCTATGTATAAAGATTATTTTCGGCGCCGATATCGGATGCAGAAACTTGTATTCCTCCGCATCGTCGAGGATCTTTCAAGCCATGACACGTACTTCACACAAGGATCCGATTGTTCCGGCAGAGAAGGCCTATCTCCATTAGCAAAATGTACCGCAGCCATGCGATTGTTAGCATATGGTATGTCCGCTGATTCTATTGATGAATACATTAAAATAGGGAAAACTACAGCGTTTGAGGCATTACAGAGATTCTGCAAGGGGGTCATTCAATTGTACGAGGGTCAGTACTTGAGAGCCCCAAACGAAGCTGACCTGCAAAGAATTCTTGAGGTCAGTGAGAAGCGGGGGTTCCCAGGGATGATCGGGAGTATTGATTGCATGCACTGGGAGTGGAAATATTGTCCTACTGGTTGGGAAGGTCAATTTACTAGAGGTGATAAGGGAACCACTACGGTTATTCTTGAAGCCGTTGCCAGTCATGATTTATGGATATGGCATGCTTTTTTGGATGTCCGGGAACATTAAACGATATAAATGTTCTGGACCGATCACCAGTTTTCGATGATCTTGAAGCAGGAAATACTCCACGAGTCAATTTCTTTGTGAATGAACGTCAGTATAATATGACATATTATCTTGCTGACGGTATCTACCCCTCTTATCCGACCTTCGTCAAATCCGTTAAACTTCCTCAAAGTGAAGAAGACAAGTTATTTGCAAAATACCAGGAGGCTTATCGGAAGGATATAGAACGGGCATTTGGAGTGCTCCAAGCTCGATTTAAAATAATTCGAGAACCAGCTCGAATGTGGCAGATAGAGGACTTGGCTATGATCATGTATCATATTACATAATATGATCGTTGAGGACGAACGTGGTATGTATTCTCAAAATTGGCTTGACTATCAAGATCAGCCCGGGGCAAGTGGGTCTAGTACACAACAACCATTCTCAACTGAGGTATTACCAGCGTTTGAAAATCATGTACGTACTAGATCGGATTTGCGTGATCAGAGGGCTCATAAACAATTGCAGAACGATCTAGTCAAACACATATGGGCAAAGTTCGGAAATCAGTGATTTTTAAATTTTATTGTACTGTGAGTCGAGTCTATGTATCGTATGTTTTTTTTTGTTTTTCATCATTTGTGGAACGAGCTTTTATTGTAATTTTTCTTATTTTTATTAAAATTAAAATATTTTCGTATTTATTTAATTGCTTCGAAAAAAATTAATTAAGTTTGAATTAAAAAAAAAATCTCGAATTTATAATTAAAAACATTAATAATTTATTTTTTAATAATAAATTATTAATATCAATATTTATTTTTAATTATAAAAATAAATATTGTAAATAAAATAAAAAGTGGTGGGGTATAGAATGATGAGTTGGGAGGAGTTGAATTTTAAACTAAACTAGCTTATTGTGGGAGGGGTAGTTGAGAGTGTAGTTGAATGATTAAGTGGATGGAGAGAGAAGATGAGGTGTCGTAATATTAAGGTAGTTGAATGTTTTTGGGGCTTGAAACTATTGGACATATTGGACATGGTCTCATTGATAACTGGGTTTGAAATACAACACTAGTTGGAGTACTTTCCAGATGGCTTTTTACTTTCCAGATGTTTTTTGACCGTTATCCAGCTCTCAACTCAACTAAAGTAAAAAGGTTGGATCCCACTCTCCTCTTTTACTCCATCAAGTTGAGAATCACGCTCCAATTTTGGGACCACCACCCTCCCGCTTCAAAAAGTAGTACTCCTTCCGTCCCAAAACATCTTGTACCATTTTGGAGATGCATGAGAATTAAAGAATGAGTATAAAATTTCAAAAGCAATGTGAGTGGGAAAGAAGTTGTGAGTATGATAAGTTGAGTGAGATTTACAAATGGGGTCCAAAATTAGGTGTGTGAGTATGACAAGTGGGGTAGGGAGAATAGAAAAATAATAAAATTTGAACATTTTAGGAAAGAGGATTTACCAATGGGACACCCAAAAAGGAAATAAATGCAAGGTGCTTTGGAACGGAGGGAGTACTTACATTATTTTTCCAAAATACTTTTATCTGACCAAATTTTTTATTTAAAATTGTTAGAGACATGAATGTTGGAATTTAATGTTCAACGATCAGATTAATCAGGATAATCACGTAAACATATAACAGTATCAGATTAATCCAAAAGCAGAAATGTACCCACAAGAACATGATCCAGGAAAGACAGAAACAATACGATAGTTAGAAAGACTTATCAGTTTAGATCGAGTCGTCTGTAATAGACTCTCCTAAGAGAAACTATTGCCCCCTACTGGTGCGGCAAATTCCTCCGATGATGAAACGATCTCAGGAACGTACCATGAAAACTTCGCACGAACATGTACCGATCCACTTGCGACTGCTGTCCCACTTCGCCGGAATCAAACTTCTCAGATCAACCACAGATTACGAATTTAGAAATAGAACAGTTTATTGCAATTAATTGCGTGTGTATAAACTTGTAATACCCGTGAAAATTATTAAGATACTAGTGCGAAGCCCGTGCTATACACGGGAAAGTTGGAGGTTTGATAAATAATTTTTATTTTATTATAGTAACAATTCTAAAATAAAAAATAGAAGTAAAAAATGTGAAATATTTGAGTAAGTGTTAATCACTATAGAAGACCTTCTTTATTTATATTTTCTAAAAAATCTTTTTGGTACGTGAAAATATATTTTGAATTAACTATTGAACCACTTTTGATTACGAGTTGTTATCTAATTTATTTCTTAACCAAATGGCCTATTCAAAAGCTTAAATTGCTCTGAACTCAATGAGGAATGCCCACAATTTTTGATATGATTTTAAGAGATATAAATCATGTTCAAATGAATAAAGTTACAACCTGCTAGTCTTAGATTAGTTGCTGCCAATAAAGCACATTAGTAAAAGATTGACAAATTCAGTCACGAAAACGAACTCAAATAGAAAAACCCAAAACATGAAAGTTGTAGATAAAATAAAAATACATGAAACTTGGAGTTTTTAAATTCTGAAAATTTGTTTTGATCAATTAAATACATGGAGACATTTAAGTCCTTAAATGAAAACACATTTTGACATATTTTATTGTCATGCAAGATGAGTGAAAATAAATATGTAGATTATGCATAAAATTATGTGAACATCTAGGAACATACTTGTTCACATACTTTTATGGTTTAAGAAGAGTTTCCAGTTTACAAATCTCAAAATTTCCATATATATATTTTACTATAATTATTGCAAAACAGAGCAGCCCTTCATAATGCTTCATGAGCAGATTTTTGTTACTTCAAATTTGAAGTCCAAAACTAATTCAAATGAATGAATATTGTAGAGGTTTCTGTAAATAGATAAAGAAGAATTAGTGATAGCCAACAAAAGTGTATGTGATATAAAAAAAAAAAAAAAAAAATAGAAACTTAAAGAAACAACGTGTAAAACAATGAATCTTAAAACTTTGAACAACAACAATTTGAAAAGTATCCACGTGGGTAGATGCAAGAAATAAAAACATAACAAAATTAATAAAGCTCACAAATTTTTTCATCAACACAATCAATCAAAAATATCACACAAACAAAGATAAGAGAAATACATTAACAACAAAAACAAACTTTTTTTCTCATATTTATATTTCCACGCAAAGACTATATGCATTTTTTTATTAAAAGTGATTAAAAAGTATTTATATTATTAATTAGGGAGTTGAAGGAAAGGAAACTAAAAAGACATGCAAAAATTCATTCAAACATAAATACTCCTATATCTTTCAAATTCTTGGGTGGTTATGTATGAATGTTTAAAGTAATGAATGTCTAATGTATGACCTTTCACAATCCAAACGGGTCTATGTATGTATATGTAGTGTTAAATGTAATAATTAACATATAATGTAATTATTATAATTAATTAATGATAACCTAGTAATATTAATAGTAATTTTAAAAGTGATTAAAAAGTATTTATATTTCCATGCAAAGATGCATTCTTTTATTAAAAGTGATTAAAAAGTATTTATATTATTAATCAGGGAGTTGAAAGAAAGGAAACTAAAAAGACATGCACAAAATTCATTCAAACATAAATACTCCTATATCTTTCAAATTCTTGGGTGGTTATGTATGAATGTTTAAAGTATCTCTTAATGAATGTCTAATGTATGACCTTTCACAATCCAAACGGGTCTATGTATGTATATTTAGTGTTAAATATAATAATTAACATATAATGTAATTATTATAAATAATTAGTACTACTAATAAAAATATTTAACCCATAAAATAATTATTATACCTAATATTATTAATTATAATTTTTACTTTACATAATAACTAATGATTACCTATTAATATTAATAGTAATTTTAAATTTATATAATTATTATTATAATAAAAAATACTATTAATAGTAATAATTAATATATATAGTAACTATTATTGTTAACTAATAGTATTAATAGTAATATTTAACATATATTATAACTATTATTATTAACTAATAATATTAGTAGTATTAGTCAACTTACATAGTAACTATTATGATTAACTAATATCATTAATAGTAATAATTAACATATATACATAACAATATTAGTTAACTATTAATAGTAAACTATAATAGTTAGCTATTATAATAATTATTATAAGTATTAGTTTCTATAATAGTTACCTTATATAGTAGCTAATATTATTAGCTAATACAATTAGATAAGAAACAAAAATTGAAAAGTCACTTGTTTATGAGGGGGGCGTTGACGTTGCATCACCAAATGCAAGCTTCCTCCATAGTTCGTCAACGTGTCAACACCAAAATCATCTTCACCAACTTTAATATATATATATATATATATATATATATATATATATATAGATTTGATTAATGAAATTTAATTAGTTGAAAAATTACATTAGTTGAAAATTACATTAGCAAGAACCGAATGGTTTGGATCTTAATGCCATGAATCTGACGTGGCAAGCTTAGGAGCAAGATTAACCAAAATTTGGATGAGGTGTCATGCCCAAAGTCATTTTCGTCTATTTTAATATAATATAGTGTAAATTTATTTATATTCCCTGCAAAGACCATCTGTATTCCAAAGTTAGAGTTATTTAGATCATTTATCTTCAAATTAATGTTGGTATTGAATAGGGAACTAAAAAAGATATGTTTTAAATAAATATATCCAATCTTTCATATTCTTATTCAATTCTTTTGTAATTCATTCACCAACTTGAAATGCATTGACTCTTATTTTATCATTTGATTAATGAATTTGATTAGTTGAAATTCACCCCTTTAAATGCCCTCCGTACCAAGTTTACATTTCTATTCTTTATATAAGAGTGTGAGTTCTATTATATATTAACATGTTCTTATAGATTACTCTTCTCTTTATACATGTTTTCTATACAACTTATGTTAAGGTATCAATTATTGTACCCGTTCTTATTCCAAGTGTATTTGGTATTCTGATATGTATTACAGTATGTCTCTTCACATGTATACTTCTCCTAATAATTATTTTTATTTACATTCATAATGTATTAGTAATCTATAACATCATTACGTAATTAGTGACTATTATTTATGAATATGCTATAAGTATCCATTCACAAATCTAAGCTTATTACTTTTTACTTTCAATTAATTAGCAGGAACTGAAGGGCCTACGGGGGTGTGACGTGGAAGGATGATAGGCAAGGAAAATCCATTTTAAGATGAGGTGTCGCTCCCAAAGTCGTTTTCGCCTACTTTAATATACTATAGTACTCCCTCCGTCCCAGCCTAAGGTTCTTACTTTCCTTTTTGGTCTGTCCCAGCTTAAGGTTCTTAGTTGCTTTATTACCTAAAATGGACTATGTGACCCACTTGTCATTCTCACAACAAAAACTCCCTACCCAGTTTATCTCTCCTACTTTCTCTTACTTACTTTTTCATACTCACAACATTTACTTTTTCTTAATCTCCGTGTAAAGTCAAACTCAGTATCTTAGGCTGGGACGGAGGGAGTATAGATTTTGTGTGATTATTTAACTTTTGGGGCATTTATATTAAATATTGAATGGGGCCCATTAGAGTTATTTGAGATGATGATAATTATTTGGGCTTTAGTTATAGTTTTAGAATTTATTAATGATTAAGTATATTTTTTTTAACAATTAAGCTGTGAGTAATATTTAGTGTGAGCCATTTTGAATAAGTAAGTTAGGCCAATTAAGAAACAACATTATTGGCTTAATAGTTATGAGTTAGAATTTAGTATTTTAATTGGGCTTGGCCTATTTAATTAAGATAAATATTTAGTAAATTGAAAATTTAACAATACTATATATAGTTTCCCTAAACCTAAGTCCGTATGGAGAGTCTAAAGCAATACGGGTGAAACTTGCGGCGGCGGTAGATTGGCTTGGAGGTCGGCTCGAGAGACTGCCAAGGGAGGTTGACTTGACGATCTGTGAAGAAAAGGTAAGTTATTAAGGTGCTTTATTGTGTTTGATTAAGGGGATAAGAATGATGATAAAGAGAACAAACTGAGAGAGAGAGAGAGAGAGAGAGGGTTTTTATTTGTGTGGGAGTGAAAAGAATAATCTTTGGGTGAAAGTGGTGTGTGTGTGTGTGCACAGAAGGTGAGATTGTTGTGTGTATTGAGTTTTATGTTAATGAAAGAATAGGATTGGAAGAGAAAGAATTGTGGAAGGTAATTGGCGTGGGGAGTAGGAGAATTAATGATGACTACATTATCAAAATATTGCAATTGATGTTTTAATGCTCTCCTTTAGGTTATTTGATTATTGTTAGATTTTGGCCAGCAACGGTAGTAGGTGTGTTCCGCTGTGTGCAGCAGTACAGTTAAGAGGTAAGGGATTACGTTTCTTTTGTCTTTTGAAATTCGTTCTTTGCATTGGTCCTCCGTTCCGTTTTTATGAAAAATTGTGTATACCTTCATGGCAGGTATTTTTATTAAAATGAACTCCGTTCCGTAACTCGTACGTCATTTGAACCCCCTCTTAGATCATGTAACAAAATTATTGGTTACATGAGAATCATCGTAGTGATTGATTATGAACAAAGAGTTGTACCGAATGGTACTTAATTTGAAATGACTTTGAAATTGATTTAGTTGTACCGAGTGGTACTGTATTTGAAATAAAATGATATTTGGTTAGACTGTACCAGTGGGTACCTTTTGATAATTTGGTTAAACATTGAGTTAAACGATATTAGTCACGAGTGAATACGTGATACCTGTCGCGGGTGTGTACGTGATACCTGTCGCGGGTGTGTACGTGATACCTGTCGCGGGTGTGTACGCTACCAGTCGCGGGTGTATACGCGATACCTGTCACGGGTGTATACGTGATACCGGTCACGGGTGTATACGTGGCAGTGTCTTTGTGATACTTTGATTTTGACATTGATTGTTAGTGATGGTTATCCGGGTATACCTTTTGAGTTGGAATTGACGGAATTGTTGAATTGGAATTGACGGAATTATTGAGGTAGAATTGACGGAATTGTTTCGAATCATTGAATTGGTTTTTGACCGCTATGTGATCAAAACGTGCTTTCGAAAATATACGAACCAACAATTTTGAAGCCATAAGATTTTGATTTATTTGAAAAGAGTTCTCTTTTTATATATTGATGTGAAACTTCCTTTCGTTTTGATTAAATGATTTTTGAACTTTCTTTGTGGTCACCCCTTCTTAGAAACCGAAGGGGCGTCGTATGATCTTACTGGCATTTGTTCGCTTACACTTTCTTTTCCCCTCCAGTTTGATATTGCAGTTGTGGCAGTTGAGCTAGACGTGTCCAAAATCTAACCGGAACCGGCTAACCGGAGATTTTTTAACCGGTCAAACCCGGCTAGCCGGTTAACCGTGAACCGTCTCAACCGTCAACCGTATTTTCAAGGTTCGGTTAAGGTTAGTCCATTTTGATAACCGTCAACCGGCGGTTATAACCGGGAAGCTAACCGCCGGTTCAACCGTCTATACTAACCGTCAGTTTCTTACCATTTTCAAGTTAATTTTAAGAACTACAGTCAGTTTTTTTTTTAACAATTTCAGTCAGTTTTTTAACGATTTCAGTTAGTTTTCTAACAAAATTGGTGTTTTTATTTCATTTCCAGTTAGTTTCTTAATGATTTTTAGTCAGTTTTCTAACAAAATCATAAAAAACTGTTTCTTTTTAAAATAAAATAAATAAATAATTGAAAAAGTCTCATAACCGGGTTAACCGGCAAAACCGGCTTAACCGGTTTAACCGTTAACCGGATAACCGTAACCGGATGTGGCGGTTAGAAGGTTACTCCACGGTTAGGGATTACCGGTAAAATTAACCGGCGGTTATAACCGGTTAACCGGCATGGACACGTCTAAGTTGAGCGATGATTGTGGTTCGAGAATTAGCTCGGAGCAGGTTATAGATCAATTGGAGTTATTAGACAGAGTTTTGTACAAGTAATTTGTGGTTTTAAGTTGTAATATATTGATTTTTATGGAATATTAAGTTTGTGAAAATTTCGGGTCGTTACAAAACTGGTATAGGGATCGTATATTTATACTAGTATTAAGTCGGTTTAGGTTTTTTAGAAGGACTCTTAAACCTATCCGACTACCAGTTACCTTTTCTTGAAGGAAAATAAACTTCACAGTTAGAGTCCAGTTAGAAAACTAACTGACCTAACGATTTCATTAGGGACCATTATGTAAATATTGGAAACTTCAAGTAAAGTTTGTCCAAAAGATACGTCCTCGAACCGAACCATTCGCCCAAAAGCCCTTAGCCCGGCCCGGCCGAGCGAGCGCGCGTGTGGGGAAAGGTTCAAGCCCACCTCACATGTAACTTGAACATGAGACTATGAAATGCCAAGTAATTTATGGCACTTCAACTACCCAATCCAATTACATGTGGGATGGCACAAAAGCCTTTTGTACTCCCAAGCAAAGGGAAGGTTTGCCTTTTCTTTCCCATGTGGAATGGCAACCAATTAAGCAAATGGAAGGTTTGCCTTTTCTTTCCCATGTGGAATGGCAACCAATTAATTTCATCCTTGGAAGCAAAAGTATCTTAAAAGCTCATCTTTGAAGTCTTAAAACTATGGATTTAATCCATCATTTGGCTTTCACCAAAATACCAATATTCTTCATGGTATAACATACTACAAGTATATACATTGACCAAGGTAAAAGTCAATGGAACCACCAATAGGACCCACTCAAAGTTGATCATTTCAAGTCAAATTTCCAACATGACTTTAAAAGATAAGTCAGAGCAAGAAGATGATAAAGAAAGGGGGTTCAGCCGGGGGGACAAGTCGTGCCCAGACTAATCAGTACGAGTGGAGGCCAATGTTACTCAGACTCTTCAAATATATAAAGTACCCGTGTCCGACACGACACCTGGACACCTACCTTTTCAGTTGGATACGACAAGAAAAATTGAAATAAGCAAAATGAGTGAGTTGACTTATTTCATCGTTGGCATGCTATATTTATGTATGTAAACGTATTGAATATTAGCTTCGCGCTAATTTCTTTTTTCGAAAAGAACAGGCAACACCAAATATTTTGGTGTAGATCCGCCAATGCGCCCAACACCTAGCCACCAACATCACATACGTCCATATCACCCCGCACATGGTCGGCCACGACATTGCTTCGCGCACCAATCAACCAATCCAGCGAGCATACTGGTGTGTCGTTAAACCGCCAAATTAATTTATCCTACTCAAACAAGTAAAGTGGCAAGTAGAGTTCGTATCCACGGGGACGGAGATTTTATTTCTTTTAAAAAGTAACAAGTAACCAAAAAGAAGGGGGATTTCTTGATTGTTTAACTGAGAACTAAAATGCTTAACTAAACTAACGGAAAATTAAAAGTACTTAACAACCTTATAACGAGCACTACTAGAATCATATAATTTCTCAATGGAAATATGGCAACGACCATGGTTGGTTGCCAAATAGCAACAAACAAAGTAAATTTGGCAAGGACCAAGTCGTTGCTATTTTTTTAGAAAAATGGCAACGACCTACGTGTAATTTGGCAACGAATTGGTCGTTGCTAATTTTTAAAGGTGAATGGCAACGACTTGGTCATTGCTAAAATTTAAAATGGGGACGGACATAAAATTAGCAACGACTTGGTCGTCCCCAAATCTGAGCAAAAATTCGAAATTTGAGCGGGAATTCAAATTTCAAAATTTAATAGTTAATAGTTAATTAATGATTTAAAATGAATTTATTTTTTTGACAATTAATTAAAATTAATGTAAATACAAATTAAATAATCAGTGAACTTAAAAAATTATTAATTTACTATTTACTTTTTATATAATATTAAATTAAATTATTAATTATTAAAATAAAAATTTGTTCAATATAAAAATAATAAGTATTAAATATTAAATTAATCATATATTTATATAAAATAACATAATATTATGTTAAAGCAAGTTAGTTACTGCTAAAAATCTTATTTCATAATATCATAGTTAATTTGATAATCTGTATTCTTTAATTAGTAATATAATATTAAATTCAAAAGTGGTGGCTATAGCAGTAATGGTGGTATTGTCATAGTTGGTGGCGGTTATATTGATCGTGGTAGTGGGATGGTAGTGAGGTGCTAGTGATGGTAGTGGTTGCGATGGGATAGTGGTGGTAAATGTAATGTTATCATTTGTTGGTCGTTGCTGTGTTGATAGTGGTAGTGGGATACTGGTAATGGGGTTTAGTAATGAATGTTGTGGTTGAGTGATGGTGATGGTAGTTGTGTTTCTTTAGTGATAGTGGTTGTGATTATAAAGACGACGATTGGCTTGAGTGGCGGTGGTGTTATCGTTGTTGGTGGCTGTTGCGTTGATAATTGTAGTGGGATGTTGTGAGGTGGTGGTGGTGGTAAAGATGAAGATGGCGGTGAACTTGTGGTGGCGGTGATAGAAAGTACTGAAGTATTATTATTATTGTAATTATTATTACTATGATTATTATAAGTATCATTATTAATGTTATTTAATTATTATCAATTTGTACTATTAAATACGTAATATAAAATTATTTGTAATTTTTTTTATGAATAATGGTAGTGACACAAAAAAGTCACAAGAACATGCTCACAAAATTAGATGTAATTATGTTATTGGTGTTTTTAATTAGAGTGTGGCGGGTCCATTATCGACGCAACCAATAAATTATCGACAACTCATTTTGTGAGCAAGATTTTGTAACCTTATTTTGTGTCCTAGCATTGCTCTTTTTTTATTTTTTTTTATTGCTGTTGTTATTTAAGTATGACCGCAATTGTAGTTGTAGTTTTAATTATCATTATTATATTTAAATACTTTTTATTTATGAGATATAATAATATTATTATTATAGATAATGATATTTTTTCTGAGTATATAGGTAATGATAATAAATTTTACAAATGATAATAATAATAAACATGTGTCACCTATTTATTGGTTTCTCCTAATTCACAAGGATCACCACTATACACCTCTACTCTCATCTCAACCATTCATTTTATAATAATCAAAAGGCTATCAATTGCCCAACCCATCACCACTCCCAACAAACAAACTTATACCCTCATTACCCCCCCCCCCACAACACCACTCTCTCTCTCTCTTTCTCTCTCTCATTTCACATCTTTCACCTCCTTTTTCATTTCTTCATCTTCTTCCTCATTCCCATTTCACCATTTCTTCACTCCGCCTCACCCTTCCACAACCACCGCCATAGCCACCCGTGTTCGTCTATCTACCAGCCACTGTCTCTTCTTCATCAATAGGTAGTCTTTCTCTCTCTTTCTTCTATCTCTCTCTTCTGTCTCCCCCTCTCTTTCGTCTCCCACCCCTCTCTCTCTCTCTCTTCGGATAACAACAAGAAACAGCAACTTCCTAAAACTCTCTTTTTCCAAACTTATTTAGGTTGTGCTAGATCCTAGATCTAGTTGTGTGTGTGTGTGTGTGTGTGTGTGTGTGTTTGTGTAGATTTTAGATCTAAGAGTGTTTTTATTTTTTGTTCTGGGCAGTGTTCTAAAAATAGCTAGGCGGCCGCTAGGCGGCAGAGCTGGGCCTAGCGCCTAGGGGCCTAGGCGGGGCCTAGAATTTAGAGCATTTTTAATGTTTTTCCGTAAATCTATATATATTTATCAAAAAATAGTGCCACTTAAATTTATTTTTTGTCAAAAATTAATAATTTATTTAAATTTAAATAAAAAATAAATCATAACTTGGAGTATTCTATGATGTAAGTGGAAGGTGTAATTGATATACCAATCCACTTAACACATTATCTTTATTAAGCCCAATATTAATAATTATTTAGCCCAACATTAAAATGAGGCCCAACCCATTTATGATTTTCAAGTGGGAAACCCTAACCCTAAAACTTAATATCTCACCGCCTCTCTTATTCTTGTTCATTTTGTTTCTATTTTCTAATTTCTTTCACTCATCATCTCACAGCTCTCTTCTCTCCACTCCACATTCTCCACTCCAGTACGCATAAAAGAAAGGCCGCCGCCATCGACTAACCCAACGGCTCCACCATCCACGGCTCCGACCACCACAACTGCATCTCTTTCTCCTCCGGTCATCTCTGCCCAACTCCGACCAGCCGCTCAACCGATCTCCGTGTCGCTGAAGCCGCCTAGAGAGCGCCTCTCCTGCCTGATTCGCCGCGCCGCCTGGACCGACTTGCGCCGCCTAGCTCCGCCTTGCCCGCCTACCGTTGAATTGCAGCGATTTGAAGGAAATCGCGGCGGAGGACCACCGCCCAGCGCCTAGGCGCCGCCTAGGCCGATTTTTAGAACACTGGTTCTGGGTTAGATCTTAGATCTAATGGTGTTTATGTTTTTGTGTGTGTTAGATCTACCTGATTTATTTGAACAGAGGATTATATTGACGGTGGCTAATGGTGGTGGTGACTGGTGGGCGGTGATGGTGACTGGCGGTGGACGGTGATTGATGATAAAAACAATGGTGGTCTGTGGTGGCGGGTTGAAGGTTAGCTGATGATGGTGGTGGTTGGGTGATGATGGTGGTTGGCGTCGGTGGTTGGCTGGCGATGGTGGTGGGCGACGGTTGTGGGCTGGAGAATTATGAATTTGTAATCTTTTTTTGGGGAGTAAAATTAAAGGATTGATTTTATAAATAATAAAAGAGTTGGTATTAATGGATAAAATTAATCATAAATGTGGAGTACTAAACAATAATTATATATTGAAATATATAATTACAATTTTTTTTTAATTGGAAAGAAAATATTGGCAACGGACTTTTTAAAATTTGGCAACGACTTGGTCGTTGCTATTTTTAAAAGTTCCCAACGACCCGGTCGTTGCCAATTTTGATCAGCTGACAATACAAAATGGCAACGACCAAAATGGCAACGACTTTTTTTGAATTGGCAATGACTTTTCTGTTGCTGTTTGGCAACGACCACGTTTGGTACCGGTTAGCGACCAGAGATTGGGGACGACCAAATTCGTTGCCATTTACCAATTTAGCAACGAATTTGGTAAAATGGCAACGAACTTGTCCGTTTCAAATTTCTATTTTTCTAGTAGTGGAGGATTAACTTGAGAAATACCAATATAAAATAAACTCCGATTCAAGGGTTGTGGTGTTCAATTGTGCAAATGATCATGGGCTCCAAAATATAATTTTCGCACTCAAGTATTCAACTTTTAACTTATCCGGATAGCCAAGATAAATTATGATTGCCCTCATGTATTGATCAAGCCTAGCACTCGATCATCCTTACCATTAATCAATTGGGGACACTAGGGTTCCATATTAACTAACGATAGCATGAAATTCCTTGAAAATAATTGAACAAAACTCAAGCAATTGAGATAGCTACAATTACTAAATCTTGATTGTAATTTCATATAAACCAAAATCGTTATGATAGCATAACAAATTCGATTAATTGCTCTAAGAAAGCTCTAGAAAATTATCAACTAGGTGAGTTGTCAATTCAACTAATTAACAAAATACATAAAATTCTTTATGAAAATACAAATACTTGAATTAAGCAAAAAAGGCGAAATCGACACATAGCCTCACATAAGCACAATTGAAATTAACCCTTGAATAAGAATTAGTACCTTAGCCATAGCTTGAATCAACATCATCACAAAAATTATTCTAACAAGGGAAGACTTCTGACTAGCTGGAAACAAAACAGAGAAAGAGAGAAGGAGAGCTACTGCGACAGGGAGGTTTATTTTTGCGGTGAATTATGCGTGACTTCACCCTTGACTGCTAGGAAATAAAAAGGGTAAAAGTCTTGACCCTACACATTCTAAAACTCCCAAGTACATAATGAAACTAATTAACTAAGTCTTGAGTTCAATTAATTTGAGGATAAAAATCTGCTTTCTACTCTTTTAAGAGACTTGAATGAGAGCAGTCATTGATTTAGAACAACCCATTGATTTTCATCCATAAGCCCACAATGCAGGATCATTAAAATTACAGTCAAAAATCCATCTTCAAGCCCATTTTTCTGCCCAAAATTCAATTGCTCCGTCCCTATCAAAACAACAATAAAAAAGACATATAGATGCTTCTCATGGTTCAATTGAAGGAAAAAATGATCATAAAACATAGATAAATAAAGTGATATCACATACGTCTCGCCTGCGTGTGCCTTGCACGCCAATGCTGCTCGCCAGTTGGCGCAGTTTTTTTTCATGTTCAAGAAAATAAACAAGGAATAAAGACTTTTATTACACAAAGTAAGGCTACTTACATATGAATAGTAAGAATGACTAAAACAATTAAAGAAAAGGTTTTGACTCTCTACCAATACTACATGCGGAATTATCTAAATGGGTTAATTGCAATTTGGTTCCTGATATTTTTCAAAATTTGCAATGTTGATGCTATCATTTCAATTTCGCCAATTGGTATATCCACTTTGTCTTTTTGTTGCAATCCGACTACAAATCTAACTATGTGTTACTTTTCTAACTGGTTTTATGTCATGTGACTTGCACATCACATTTTAAGATGTTTGTGGAGCTATACACATATTCGATTGATATGATTTTTATTAATTGAAGGTAATATTCAAATCTATAACATATATTTTTTGGCAATTAATAAATGAAAATAACTAAAAAAAATAGAAAATATGGGAAAAAAAATCTGAAAAATTACTACTTTCTATCATGCTATACCTTCTTTCCTCTCTAATACTTTCTTCCACCACTCTGCCACCTTCCGGCATCACCCATTCCACCTACACCATTTCCCTAGTTCATCTTCCTCTTCCTCTCCCTTTTTTCCCTATTAAATATTTTCATGAACTAATAATCTACATATAGCATTTCCTTCATTTGAAACATATTTGGGGTTAATATATTTTTTTGATTATTTTTTCACGTGTTTTTTTAATTTAATTATTTAAATTTAATATAAAATAGTCCAGCCACAAAAAAAAATTGCCATTTTTTTTATATGTTTTAGATTTAAATATTAGCTTCAATTTTAAAAAAAGAATCATATTAATCGGATTTGTGTAGCTCTAAAAACATCTTAAAACTGTGATAATATAAATTAACCTCACACCTTTATTGATAATCTGTGGAGTATATATACTAGTACATAGCTTGGGAAGAAAGTAAAAACTAATCCTACTTATATTGGAAAACCTAAATTTAGTAGGAAACTAAATATGCAGTTCAAATAAGAAAAGGAAACTAATTGGAAGAGTCCGGAATATCTGTAACATCTTTAACATGTCCCCCGCAAGATGGACGACCGATGAGTGAGACCAATCTTGGGCATTAAAAATTCGAACCTTGCTCTGGCCAACGGCTTTGTCAATGCATCAGCAAGTTGATCATTGCTGGATATGAACGAGACACGTAAAGTATTATCTTGTACCTTTTCACAGACAAAATGATAATCAAGCCCAAGGTGCTTCATACGAGAATGAAAACGAGGATTAGCAGCAACATAAGTAGCCCCCAAGTTGTCACAATAAATAACCAGAGGTGTAGATGAAGAACACCCGAGTTCTGAGAGTAAATTCTGGACCCAAGCAACTTCAGCGGTAGTAGCAGCGAGAGCACGGTACTCAGCCTCGGTAGAAGAACGTGCCAACGTCCGTTGTTTCTTTGAACTCCAAGATATCGGATTTTTACCCAAGTAAACAACAAACCCAGTAGTAGAGATATATGTGTCCAAATCACCGGCCCAATCAGCATCCGTAAAGGCATGTAACGTAAGAGGAGAATCACGATGTAACAGTAACCCAAGAGATGACGAACCCACAAGATAGCGCAGTATCCTTTTAAGGGCAGCCCAATGAGTATCAGTGGGTTTGTGCATAAACTGGGAGAGTCTGTTGACAGCAAAGGAGATGTCGAGTCTGGTCAAGGCGAGATACTGCAAACTTCCAACAAGGGCACGATACTCGGATGGGTCAGATAATGGAGTGCCACTATGAACTGACAGGGACGACTGAGGTGCCATTGGTGTAGGCATCGAATTCGCCTCAGACATATTGGATCGAGCAAGTAGGTCGTTGATATACTTTTGCTGACTAAGTAGAATACCCTGTGGATGTGGAAGTACCTCAACTCCAAGAAAGTACGACAAGGTGCCAAGATCCTTTAGAGAAAACCGACTGGAAAAGGTTGCAATAAAGGAGTCGACTAGCTTGTCGTTAGAACCTGTGATAATTATATGATCCACATACACAAGGAGATAAATAATGCCGGTGGAAAGATTCAGCGTGAAAAGAGACGAGTCAGACACACAGTTTTTGAAGCCAAGAGAAAGAAGATATAACCGAAGTTCATTGTACCAAGCTCGTGGTGCCTGTTTGAGTCCATAAATTGCCTTTTTGAGCTTGCAGACAAAGGATGGGTGTGAGGGATGAGCAAATCCAGGTGGTTCAGCCATAAATACGTCTTCAGTAAGAGTACCCTGTAAGAAAGCATTGTTGATGTCGACTTGTCGAAGTGACCACCCACGAACAGTAGCAAGGGTAAGAATGGTGCGAACAGTGGCAGGCTTAACAACCGGGCTAAAGGTTTCAGAATAGTCAAGCCCGGGACGTTGATGAAAACCTTTGGCTACTAAACGGGCTTTGTGACAATCAATGGTACCATCGGGCTTATATTTGGTACGAAAAATCCACTTGCAACCAACAAGGTTTTGGGATGGAGATGATGGTACGAGCTCCCAAGTTTGATTATGAATGAGGGCATCAAATTCGAGTTGCATGGCGGCACGCCAAGTGGGACTTTTAAGTGCTTGAGTAATGTTAGATGGTTCGGAGGAGGGAAGTAGAGAGGCATGGAGATTGAGCTTCTTTATTGGTTTGTGGATATTATTTTGTGAGCGAGTGACGGGCTTGGATGCAGTAGTAGGGGGTGCCGGATGAGTGGGAATTTGAGCTGTAGATGGGGGTATGGGAGGAGGGTCGGGCAGAGAGGAGGTAGAGATATGGGGAGGGAAATAGTACACCATTCATCAGTGGACATAGATTGAGAGTGAGAGGAGAGTGTTGTGGCAAAAGGAAATTGAGTTTCGACAAACCGAACATGACGAGAGGTGTACACTCGATTGGTTGTAATATCAAGACAAAAATAGGCACTCTGGGTGGAGGAGTAGCCAACAAATACACACGGAGTAGAACGGGCATCAAGTTTATGGGTAGAGTAGGGGCGGAGCCAAGGATAACATAGGCACCCAAAACTGCGTAATTTGAGATAGTTGGGATGGTGTTTGTGGAGAATGAAGTAAGGAGATTGTAATTTGAGAGTGGGTGTGGGCATACGATTGATAAGGTAACAAGCTGTTGCAAAGGCAAGAGGCCAATATTTTTGGGGCAGGGATGCATGGGTGAGAAGAGATAGCCCAGTTTCAACTATATGACGATGACGACGCTCAGAATATCCATTGTGTTCGGGAGTGTGAGGGGGAGAAGTGAGATGTTGTATGCCATGGGAAGTAAGTAGGGGACGGAGACCAAGATATTCACCTCCATTGTCACTATAGATTGTTTTGATGGAGCGATTGAAGTATTTTTCGACTAGTGCTTTGAAGTGAGAGAATATAGACAGAGCATCGTTTTTATTTTTGAGAGGGTAGAACCAAATGTATTTGGAGAAGTGATCAACAAAAATAATGTAATATTTGAAACCATCGTGGGATAGGAGAGGGGGAGTCCATACATCACTATAAAGAATATCAAGTGGACCAAAAGAACGAATTGTATTATCATAAAAAGGGAGTTTGTGACTCTTATTACAAGCACAAGAATTGCAATGAAAATCGCTGACAGTGGGAATGGCTAATCTAAAGCTATTACTAATATGACGTAAAATAGAATGGGAAGGATGGCCTAAACGATGATGCCAATTTGATGCAGCAGATAGAGAGGCAGACTGAACAGCGGAGCGAGTGGGAAGCCATTCATAGACACCAGAGTTAGGTTGACCTTGGAGGAGGATTGTCCCAGTTTGATTTTCCTTCACACAAAAGAAATTAGATGAGAAGGTGATAGATGCATTATTGTCATGACAAAATTTAGAGATGGAAATAATATTTTTAGATAAGGACGGAACATGAAGAACATGATTTAATTTAAAGGAAGAGTGAGGAGTTAGGAGAGATGTAGAACCAGTGTTTGCAATGGGAAGATCAGTACCATCGCCAATGAAGAGTTCTTCCGTTCCATTGTAGGGGCAGTGAAGGGATAAATTTGCCAAGTCATTGGTGGCATGATGAGTAGCGCCACTGTCAAGAAGCCAAGAAGGGGGTGGGTTGTGGTAGTTGTGAGTAGAGGCGGCATAGAGACTAGGGTTGTGGCGGGGATTGGTATTTTGAGAGGTGGAAGAATTCTGATTGAAGGGGCGGTTATTTTGTGGGCGAGGAGGAGTAGGCATGGTGACATTGGGAAGTTGGGTGCGGAAGACGTTGCATTGAGAAAGATAGTGTCCGGGTTGACGACACCATTGAAAGATTCCACGGAATGGTTGACGGGTATTATTTGGGTTGGTAGAGTTTGGAGGGTTGAAGTTGCGGTTGGTATTGTTGAAGTTGTGGTTGTTGTTATAAGTGGGGTTGTTGGTCCGAGGGGTGTAGGAGGTGGGTGGGGCTTTGGCGGCTATATGTGCGGTGGCAGGAAAGGGGGAGGTTGTGGTTTTGAGTTTTTGTTTAAGGGATAGCTCTCTATTGATGAGTTTCTCATGTAGCTCATCGAAGGTAATTGGGTTTTCTCGGTTTTGAACGGCTTGAACAACACTTTCGAAGTCGGGGTCATTAAGTTGCTCAAGAATACGATCGACAAGATCATCGGGATCCAAGGGGCGGCCAAGGGAGGAAAGTTGATCGGAACATGCTTTCATATCACGCATGTATTCAGAGATAGAGCGAGGGCCTTTAGTGATGTTGCGGAGGTGATCCTTGATTTGTTTAAAGTGACTTTTGGAAGGGTTGGCATATGTTTTGGTGAGAGTTTTCCATGCATCTAGGGTAGTGGAACATTGAGAGATTAAGGGAACAAGATCAGACGAAAGTGTACCTGCTAGGGCACCAAGAATGAGCTTATCCTGTCTAAACCAAGTAGTATACGCTGGATTTGGTGTTGTGGTGGTGAGAGCAGGGACGGCTTCAGAGGTAGCAGTAGCAGGCTTGGCGGCAGTGGTGGTGGTGATGTCTTTATCCGGGGCGGGGTGACTTCCGTCGATGAACTTGTAGAGGTCATAGCCTATTAGGGTTGCCTCAATTTGAGTTTTCCATGATATGTAATTTGTTGGGGTAAGTTTAAGCACATGAATAAGGGAGACAGCTACAAGAGGAATATGAGGCTCAGCTTGGTTGGGTATTGTGAACAAATCAGTGGCCATGTTGCTGGTCAGAGGGGGATTCGTCTGGAGAAAGAAAGAAAAAAAAAATAAAAAAAATTGCAAAACCTAAATTTAGTAGGAAACTAAATATGCAGTTCAAATAAGAAAAGGAAAACTAATTGGAAGAGTCCGGAATATCTGTAACATCTTTAACAAAAACGTCATGTGTTACTCACATGACATAAAATCTGTTAGAAATCTAACACTCAGTTAGATTTGTAGTCGAATTGCAACAAAAATACAAAGTTGATATACCAATTGGCAAAATTGAAATGACAGCATTAACATTACAAATTTTGGTAAATGTCAGCAACCAAATTGCAGTTAACCCTTAACTAAATACATGTTTTTTTCACTAATAATAGACATGAGTGTAATGATACCGTTTGGCGGTACGAGCTGGAGATGTGTAGTTGAATAGCTGCTGGTTCTATGGGATTTCTTCCTCCCTTCCCATAAGAAAAATGGACCTGGGTGTAGCTATCTACGTTGACTTCTTTTGTTTTCATATTCAGTCAACTGCCCATCCCAATCCAAATAACTCATGAAAGCCTAAGTCCAAATCTCTTGTACCACTCTGTGTGTCATTTCATGTGCCACAAGTGATCCAACGATCACAACTAATAGAATTGTTATTATATTTATATTATTAAAACAAGTAAACGGTTAAATTGCAAGTGGTACAGAGAGTGACACACAAAAATGATACAAGGGATCTTAACTCTGAAAGCCTCTTGTTGAATGGTTCAAAAACTCCCGAAGTTATGTCTTTCCACATCTATAGTATGTCCGCGTGGTTTATGAGTAATGGGGAGGCGTTATTCGCGCAAGCTAGTGGCTAATGTGGTAATTGCGCATCCTGAGCACACTCATCAATTGTGCAAAATCTTTGTCCTCACCAATTAACATGAACATATTCGGTGACGCTTTGTTATCCAAGGCTGATATCAACATATTTACAATTATCTTCTTGTCAACGCTATATTATTTGCTGCATGAAATAAAAATTAAAAAATAATGAGAAAATGGTTAGGCCCAAAATTTGTGATTCGAACAAACATTACTTTCATTTTAGGTTGATACAAGTTGAATCTTGTCTTAAAAAGAGAAATTTGAACGACATAAACCGACTTAGTCAATGGGTTCCATGACTTTGGGCCCGTACACCATAAAGCCCCATAAACAAGAGGCCCATGACTTATGGACCAACATACCTCGGCATCATCTAAGCCGAGTGAGCCGGCCTGGACTGGGCCGAGATAGACAATAAAGACGGTGAACATTCTAACTCTTAACTCGGCCTCTATGACGAGCCGAGGTACAGGAGGCAAGCCGACTTATCTCATCAGCAACATTGCTCTCCTAGCATAAAAGGGAGACTACATACAGAGTTCAAGTGCAATACAAATATAGGGAATCCTTATCCTAACAAGGAGACCTCTTCTACAAGGTAACCGGGATAACAATCATCCTTATCACGATTCTATCTCTCAAGAGTACGAGTTCTACATCAACGCGGGCTCTCTGACTTCCTTAACAAGTCATGACTCATTCACCTATATCTATATAAACAGGCCTTCAATACAAGTAACAGGTAATGAACTCTTTTGGCTCTAACTCTAGTCAATCGATTTCTCTTTATTCTTATCTCATATAACAAATACTTATTCTCATGCCGGAGGGCCTTCGCCGGTGAAGCCCCGGCTAGTTCACTTTTTATTGTTTCGTGTGTGCTGATCCGATCGAGGAGTTCTCTTTGCTAGATTTATCCGAACCGTTAGACGAAAGACTGATTCGGTACGTTTTTGGCAGCATCAGTTTGGTTCCATTGCCGGGAAACGTTCGATCGGAGAACTTTTTGTCCGGATAACCACAATCTCCTCATGGCTGAAATACCTACGCCTGAAGGTGACCTCAATCCGCCACCACCTAATGTGGCCAATAACGCCGCTCTGAATCAAGGACTCCCTCCTCCGCCTCAAACTCAAGGGGTTGGTATGCATACCCGTTCAAGAGGGCCTCCACCTGAAGTTACTCAACTTTATGGAAGGAGGAGGAGAACAACCGCACGACCCCAGAATAGTGAGTCTGGCCCTTCAGGACCACAATCTTTGGATCGAAGGGCATTACTTCAACAAAACCTCTTACTTTAATTTTCACTTATCCATCAAAGTGAAACTGTACTGTTAAAACTTATTTAATGTGACAAGTCATGTGGGACACATTCATATAGAATATAAAATATTCTAACACGGGAGAGCTGTTCGGGTAAACACCTCTTGTCTAAATCAAAGGATACCATACACACCCCCTCCATGTTGAAGAATTCCCAGCCAATGCAAACAACCATTGACAACAAGGGGTTGATTGTGGGTGTAATCCAAAGACGATTCAAGAGACTGAACAAGCTCATGAACTGCCTCATCTTGGCCTTGGCATTCTACTTCCGTCCAAGAATTTTCACCCACGTTGAGCACTTGGACACGAGCACCAAATCTTACATAACGACCAAAATTTGCACCAATTTGTAGTTAGACGTAGTAGGAATATATGAGAATCCAACAATAATATTACACAAGTTAACAACCACAGAAGGCGGCGCACGTTGTGGGCGTGGTAGGCGCCATATGGCAAAACATGTGCCCCTACGAATGGGATCATCGGTATCAGTACAACACATGATAGAAAATTTGATGCAAACAGTCCGCTAGAAGAACAAACAATGGATACACTTTGAAGACTAACATCAAACAGAGAATGAGAGAGAGCACTAGTAATGACATTTCCATTCTCTCCCTTAGAAATCAACGAGATGCCTGGAAACGTGTTGGGGCCAGGAGTCGCTGGTGGACAGTAGCAGCAAAGGCTAAAAAAGTCATATTTGGTCTTGCAACCTGCTGGAACATGGTAATTATAAACATGAAGATGCATGGTTGAAGTCCCCCTTCTTCTTATGTTCTTGATGATGGATTAAATGCTTGCAATAAAATTAGAGCTGCGAATTACAAATTGCCATGGTTTTGATGTGGACTCGAATCGCAACAAAGACTTGACAGGTAGTCTTTGAAGGATTTCGACGATCAAATCACCGGGTAAAACACAGGAGCATTGACCAACAGCTTCTTCGTACCTAACTATTTGCATATTCTTGAATTCTTCTTCCATAGATATTTTCATATTCTTGAATTCTTCGTCCATAGATACGGGAGAGAAATCTGTGTTTCCGATACTATAATCAAAAGGGAGAGAGAGAGAAATTTTTTTACAGTATATTATAAGGTGCGTGCATTGTAAATACTTTGAAAGCTTTCCTGATTATATATATAGGCCAAACTATCCTAGTAATATTAGAAAAGTAAGACATTAATCTACTAGGAAATTACTAACACTAATCCTATTTGAATTAGGAAAACACTAAAATATCCCAAAATATCTTCACGTTTGACTATTCAAACTTTTTACGGATATGAACGTTTGCTTCACTAGCCATGTTTAATTTATACACTTTTAAGCGTAAATCATAGAAACGTGAAGAACTATTTGAGACAATGAGAAATGACAATGAGAAGATCATTTTGGGACGGAGGGAGTACTCCTTTTTTGTCCCAAAAAGATAGTACATCTTTTTTCATTGTTACTACGAATGAACTTTTTGAGTAATATTTAAAGCAACTTTCAGATATCCTAACAAAATTTTAATTTTTTTTATAGATACACCATTATCATTACTACCAATTTTTAGATTCTACTTAGTATAATAAAAAGTAGTCTTAAATATTGCTCAAAGTTCCTTCATAGTAACAACGAAAAAAAGAAGGACTATCATTCCGGGACAGATGGAGTATTAGAAAACTAAAAAATTAATCTATTAGGAAATTACTAACACTAATCCTATTTAAATTAGGAAAACACTAATATCAACGAGTTTAAAAGAGTAAAACACTGTAAGAAAAACAAATGCTTCTTTTTTGGTATAAAGGCAGTACATTTTTAATTGTAATTTTGAAAGCTTCCTGATACACGACTTCCAGCTACGGCGCTAGCAATTGTAAGTTGCAAGTATTTATTGAGATTTAAAGTAGCCTAAATTATCAAACTTAAAAGAGGACTAAAAGATAGAGGGTATCTCTTTTAATAAAGCTGCAAAAAACGTTGCTATCCAGTGGCGCTCCGACTGTGAGAGTAAGTGTTTGGTTTAGGAGAGAGAAAGTGAGGAATGAATTTAGCAGAGTTTGGGTATTAAAAGTGTGTTACTTTTTTTTGGTATGAATCATACCTCTATTTATAGGTGAAGTGACCATATTGAGATCGAACTGAGATAGAAAGGATCTTGCCTTAATGCTCGTTTTCCGGCCCACATGAATGATATTTTACGGATTACGGGCCTTAACCATTTTGTTAGTCCAGCCCAGTGGGCCTTTGTATATTTATCAGCTTTGTAAAATAATTTTGTTGAATTTATTAGATTTTTTTTTTATTATGTGGCTTAAAGTTATATTTGAAAATTTAATTACACTTTCCGTTAAAATAATTTAATGAACGTTAGAAAAACTAATGTTGGTTAGAGAAAATAGACGAATGAACATTAATTTTGTTAATAAAACTATGGTACGCATCGTGCATTTAGTATTTAGGCAAGCAATAAAAAGGTGGTTTGTCGTGGTGGGCTTTGAGTGGACTAAGAAGTAGACTTAGGCCCATTTCGGCCCCCACCAAATTGTTTCTAGTTTGTTGTACAACAATGCCCAAGCGGACCCAAAATTTTGATCGACGGGGGAACATGACACAGCCACGACGACTGAAAGGTCATAAGGCCGCCGCAACCTCCTGTATTGCTTCCCGTGACCGACCTGGCCTGGTCGCCACCTCCGGCGAGGTACTCCTCTCTATATGAATTTGTATGCGAGCAAATTTCATTCATTTTATTCCACTGGTTCAGTCACTTCATGGCCAATTAATTTTCTGCATTGTGTTGTGATGAATTGTTAGGATGGTTGTGTTTGCTGGTTCGATATGCGATGCAAAGATGTGTTGTCTATCATGGAGGTTGGGGATAGTCCTATATCCTCCTTGTGTTTCAAGTCAGGTCCGTTCTTCTTCTTTTTCAGAAATTAAATGTTTTTTTTTAACAGTTATGCTTGTTTTACACTGACCAATGTTAGATTCTAGCTGCTGCACACTTTAGTACTCACAACGTTTAATCCCCAATTTATCTTGGCAAAATGTGGTGACCTATGGCAAAAAGCCGAAAAATGTATTTTTTTTTTCCTCAATCGGTCAGTACTGGGAAAATGGTGCCTGAAATGATTATGTTTAGAGAGTATTGACCAAAATCTGTTATCTTTTACCAATAGCAAACTTAGGCTGCTTATGAACTACTCCCTCCGTCCCAAAATGATCTTCTTACTTTTTACGCTGTTACTGCGAATGAATTTTGAGCATTAAGTGTAGGTTGATTTAATTATCTTGGTGAAAATCTAAAACTTGTTATTGATAGTATTGTCGATGGTGTATCAATAATTAGTGTTAAAATTTTCATTAGTATAATTAAATCAACTTAAAAATATTGCTCAAAGTTCCTTCGTAATAATGGCAAAAAAGTGGGAAGATCATTATGGGACGGAGGGAGTAGTTTATTAGCGTGAATTTTTTGTTGACAGTAGCAAATTCATAATCGCTATTAGCAACAGCAAATTCAAATTATTGTGATCCCTCTAGACTCTAATCTTTCGTATACAATTTCACTTGCACAAAAGAACACTTAAATCCGCTATTGCTAATAGCTAATATGAATTTGCTATTGCTTATGACAAATATGAATTCGCTATTGGCAACAGAGGTTTGAAATTTAGTTTGTCCATGCCGTTTAATTTATTAAAGAACTTTGACTTCATTATTAGTAATAATGAACTCAAGAAAAGAGCAAATTCTGGGCAATTGTTTTTTGTCTTATTGAAGAAGCACATTTTGGGCAATACTTTGTCCAATAGTGACAGTCTGACATAAAAAATTCCTAAAAATGGGGGTCTACTGCAAAGATGTTATTAGATTTATATGCACCATTGTTCACCTCGTCAAAAATGAGTGTCCACATTTCCTCAGGATCATCATCAGTGATCAGCGAAAGTGGACACTCATTGCTTGACTTCTAAAAGGAGGTTTATTAATGATGGTAACCCTTTTTGTCAATGATATGTATTACTTCCTCCTTACCAAATTGATTGTCCTTTTTTTTTCTTTTTACAATAATTATGGATGGTAGACTTTAAGGTCACTTTGGTTAGACATATACACGAATGTAGTGCAAGTGCAATTCGAACGGGAGAGATAGCAAAGGTGAATTTCGTAACTTATTTCTCATTTTCAGACAAATTTATCTGAATAAGCCACAATCAACATGAGATGGACGGAGTATGATTTATAGTTGCTGTAGAGAATGGAGAATGCCTATATTTGGACAGAATATCATCAGTATACTTTTGGAGATGCCTCCTAGCTCATCAATACTTCACTTTAAGGTTTCTTTCTACTTGGACTTAGATTTTACACTGAATATCGAGAGTACTATTGAATTTCTGAAGACACACATTTCCTCAATATGGTAACCATGCACCCAATGCACCCAGGCTGGCGCTAATAGTTTAGCAGACTTGGTTTGTGGTGCCAAGCTGGTTCCTTATGGTGTTTTCCTTTCTGTTTTCACCGAGTTTCACGGGCATGGGTTTCTTTTTCGATGAATTCGGTTTTCTTGAGAAAGAGTTTAAGCTGAGTCTTTCCCTTTTAATGACATAAGTTAAAGTCGGGTTTCATTCATTGGTTATATTGTCAGTGATAATGGGTTTTTGAAACTTAACTTCATGTACTAGTGTCAGTGATAATGGGCTTTTGAAAATTGTTCAGAATATTTTTTAAATTACTCTTCTCAACTGTCATTTCGATTTCATCAAACATACCTCTCTTCTGCTCGCCCCTTTCACCGTTAACAGCTATGTTCTTGGACTCGGTTACAAGGATCTGACATGGGTGCATAATCGGGCATCGGATTCGCCAAAGGTTAGCATCTTAACACACATCCATGTACTCCAGCAAAATTAAGTATCTCGGTAAGATAGTCCGGAATTAAGGATCTAACTGTGATGGGAAAATGAAAAGGATTTTGAAAAGATTAAGGGATGCTTTGAGATGTAGGAAAAGGGGTAGATGAACAAAGAGATCAATCTTTCATGTATTATGATATTACTCATACCATCTAGTGTTATTTGATGTTGAAGTGTTATATGTATTAAACTTATGTCGATTGCATTGAAATATGTGAAGACAATCAATAAAGCATCTTTTGCAATTTTACCTAAGTTTGAGCTAGGTTCTGCTCTTGAGCTAACTTGAGGTCACTACTGCAGGTGTTATACAATAGTTTTCTTGTATGTTTTGAATGTATATGTGCTTGTTTATGTGTTTGGATAATGTTTGGATGTCGTAGATATATATTTGGGAGAATTTGTATGTTAAGGAATCTGTGTTTCTCAGCTCTATATGTTTATCTCATAGTCTAACTTTAAAATTTTGTGACACAGTTGTTAATATGAAAACAAGGTTTTGTGTCAGGGTTGTATTTGTAAGTGACCGTCTTGTGACTCAGTGTCATATTCTAGCTTGGTAGATCCATCTGTCCATCGAACCGATCGAATTGAAGACGTTTTAAACCTTTTTCTTTTTTCTTTTTTCAGTTCAGCTAGGTGCAGGGTTAGGAAGTGTTGGCTTCAATAATTCATAAATAGTTTGGTCCCATCTCATTTAGGGGGCGTAACTTATAGTGTAGAAGATATGCTAATATTGAAGCATGATATACATAGCTGAGTCTCTCTCTAACAGCTTAAGATTTTAGATGAGTTGATACATTAACATGGTGTTAGATCTCATTGTTTGTCGAGGTTAAGTGTTCAAATTGTCTTGCTTGCGCTGCTTCTATAAGTTTTTAGAAAGGGTACATATTTGCCGGATATCAAGTGCGCTTAATGGGGATTGTTAATGTTGAAGCATGCTACATAGTTGAGTCTCTCTCTAACAACGGAAGTTTAGATAAATTGGTAACTCAACAAGATATTTTAATTTTAGATTTCCTTGTATTTGCCCAAGTGAAAATTAGGAGGTTCTAGTTCACAAGGAAACTGTGAATTGTAAATGTTGTTCACTTATAAGTCTACTGCCTTTGCCTTCCAAAGGAATGCAATCGCAGCTATTTCGAACTTTGAGTTCTTTTTGTTGATCTAACGATCCAGAAATGTAGTAAGTTAATTTTTAAAGTTACAATTTTCTATGCCGCAGGGCTTGAAGATATTATTTACGTTTCTTCTGGGAATGAAGTGAAGGTTTTTGATGTACATATGGTAATATTCTTATTGGATGAAGTTCATGCCTCTTTTGCTTTTCGTTTGACATCCATTTATATGATCTGTGGTACCAAATATAGCCAAAAGAAATATCCTCGACATTATTCTCTATTTTGTAAATTTTGAGTTTTTGAATTTTGTTTCCAAACATATTGTTTCCTGCTAATTAATCTTTAGATTGTTTATGGTTTATTTTGTTGTTATTATTATTAGTGTCTTATATGTGTTGGTGTGGGGGGTGTGGGTAGGGTAGGTGAAAAGCGAAAAATTAAAATGGTGCTAGATGGAAGATAAAGATAAAAGCCTTCACATTATTGTCGTTGATGAAACATATCTGTAAGACTTAACCTCATAACCTCAATGAATGCACCCCAAGTGACAATAAGAGGAGAAGAGAAGAGAAAATTGTAATGGATGAAAAGTTTCCTTAAGGAATGCATATCATAGTATGCCTATTAAGAATTCATATATTATGGTCTGTAAGGCATAATCACCTTAGAATGTCCAATTTTCTCCCTCTCTTATTGTGTCTTTTACAATTATCATCCATACTTCACAGAATGCTAATTGTATCTTTTCCAAACAATTACCTGTTTGATGTTGAATTTAAAATGTAAAATCTTATTACTGATATAGTGTTAATTTTTATCTTGTAGGCAGCATCATGGAAGCCATTGGAAAGCTACAATTACAACAAAGATGAGATCAATCAGGTCAATATCTGTATTGATATGGATTATTTATATATATATATATATATATATATATATATATATATATATATATATATAATGAACGGGACACATTTGTACTTATGGGCCTTTGGAGAAACAGTAGTTATTGCAGATCTAAAGTTTTTTTCTCTCCTTCTCCTTCTCAGTTCTTCTTTGCACTTGTGTTAACTGGACTTTACCGTGGGGCTTGTACAATAAAACTTCCATTTATTTATTAGTAAAAGTAAAAATGAAAATGGAATTTTTGCCACAAACGCGGATTTTGTAATTTTGTGAGTATATTTGCATAGAATGGCTAGGAGTAGATTGGTATCCCACATTTTGCTCTGAGAATTGGTACTCAGAGTATACATGTTTGTGTGTTTACGTAGCTTTTGTCACCTTTAATTTCTAGGGCTCCTGTGTAGATTATTCCTTTTCGTTCAACCTTCAAGTTTTTTCTTTTCTTAAAACTTTATTTTGAGGGGAGGGTACTGAAGAGAGAATATATTGCTCTTTCTTGTCAAAGGCAATATACTTCAAAAGGCATTTGGCCTTGGTGGAAGGTGTGGCTCCTGTTATTCTGAAAGTCTCACGACATCATAATTACTATTGAAACAGTATCAACCTTACATAGACAAGCTCTTGTTCTTATGCAGGTTGTATGCAACTCAAAGTCATCTTTTCTTGCTGCTGCGGATGATGGTGGTGATGTTAAGGTTTGAGTTTCACATTCCTGAGTGAATTCCTTTTACCACCAAAACAACAAAATTTTCCGTTCACCCCCTTTTTATTGAAGAAATCCTTACACCATTTTATATTCTTGACCCATTTTTGAGTCAAATTCGGATATTATTATCCGATTTGTACTTTCTATATGTAAAAAAAAATCATCCAAATTGTACTTGTATGCTCCATTTTCACTTCAAGGCTGGTATTAGCTGTAATAGATTTACCCTGTCCACTGCGAGTGGATCTTTGCATTTGTTTGATGCTTTCTCTTTTTGTTTCTTTTCTTTCTTCCATCTTTATAGGGAAAAAAATTGTCCTAGAAAAAGAGGAATATACAATGAGATGAACAAGGAGTCCATCAAAATACACAAGAAAAATGAAAAAAAAAAAAAAAAAAAAGCAACATCAACAAACTAAAACTGAACAATCGCAACAGCCCAACCACACTTCAAATCCAAAATAGACAACCCATAAAAAGCACCATCGGGTGACACCCAAAGTGAGGCTAAAGAAACTACTCTCTTAGAGAAGATAATTTTTCATGCTTGCTCTTGTAATAGAATGATTTCGATGTCCCTTGTCAATTATTTATTCTCTCTCCTCTCTCCTGGTATTTAACCCAGCTGTGATACATATAAAAGGTGGGCATCAGTGCCATAGGCAAACAGCCAAACACCACTATGAGGTCCGGGAGGGCTCTAATATGCAGTCATTCCCTGCAGAGAGAGGGTTCACACAGTTTAACTAGCATTGTCATCCCTTTTAGCAGTACCTTTTGAAGTTTGTATCATCTATCTGGGATCTAACTACTGACTATTGTCTATGGCAGATCATTGATATTCGACAGCAGTGCCTTTATAAAACATTGAGAGCCGGCCATGAAAGTGTATCCTTCTTCACTTATCTTTGTGTATCTTCGCTTACTCTTGAATTCCTTGAATAGGCATTCCCTAACCCCTTCCCTTTTTATGGATTATATTCAGTGCTACTGGGGAGATATTTTCTTATATTATAATTATAGAAAAGAAGCTAAGGACCACTCGATGCTACATCCCTTCACATCTAACCTACTATTCCTTTTTCTCTTCTGGAACCTTCTGATGTTCCTTTGTTGGTATATCCAGCCTTTTATATGTTGGCAGAGATTCGGTTTGTTATGAAGACAATACAGACAAAAGATTAATGTTAGCTTGGTTTTAACATCATTTTTGGTTCAAAATGTTTTCTATTCATGGAAGAACTAATAAGTATGAAGTATCGGAGACCTTTTCTTTTTTGTCACTTTAACTTCGTTCATAGATATGTAGCAGCGTGCAGTTCCTTCCCTGGAGACCATGGGAAGGTAATCCTTTCGTCCTAAATGTTTATGTTATAAGCTCTTTTTCTTCTTTCACTGTTTGGTATGCTATATATGGTATTAATTCAATGCTATTAATGCCATTTTGCTGTTCTGGTACAAGCTGAGCTGTAGTTTAGTTAGGGGCCTTAGGTTTAGTGAGGGTTCTTTTATTTGTATGTTTGCTTTCGTCTTGCTTTTGGTTTGGAAGCTATTATGCTATGTTGGATTTAACCTCGACTTCATTTGCTCAATGGTGAACTTTGACTCTTTAGGTACAAATCCTAGGACATATTTTGTATTTGGATATGTCTAATTTGGGGTTTTAAAGCGTTGTTGAGTATCTAGGGTCTGTTGAGTAAAACTTCCATTGAATCGTTTATGGATTAGAATAATTTTCTTAGACTCTATTTGAGGGATGGAGAGGGGTGCTTTTTGAGAGATTCCTATTTACGATTGGTAGCCACGTACTGACTACTTTTTGTTATGCAAATTATTCTTTTATTTGCATTATTTTTTGTTCTGTTTTTGTATCTCTTTCTGGGATGGACTTCTTGTCCATCTGCTCTTTTTTCTCATTTCCCTATTTAATATATTTATATTTTTCTGATTAAAAAAATAATAATAAGTGTCTGTTAAGGAAAACGATAACATGTTCCAGTGCATAACAAGATCTCCCTAAATTTATGTGTAAATACATAAGTATTTAGTGCAAACCAACGACCACTTTTTCCTCGAGTGTGGTAAAGCTAGATCTCTTTGTTAACAGTTGTTGGGGGTGTCAAGAGACTTGGTGGGCCACAGTGTATGGATTATTTCAGCTGAAAGTGAGGGTTTTTTTGAAGGGCGGGGATACTGACTGTGTATTATGCACTTTGGGGAACTTTGACTGAGAGCAATACCAAGATCTTCAGGGAGGCAGGCTGTATTGTTAGCTGTATTGTGGGGTAGTGTGGTTTGTATGGCTTGTTGTTTAGGCAAGACTTTCTTTTTGTGGATTCGGCTATCTCTTGTTCAACGAGTGAGAAATCGCTTCTTAGCTAATCGTTATTGCATTTTCTTGTATGTATTTTTCCTTTTGTTTTAATGCAAGTCTGGTGTCCTCTTCTTTTTATATATTCTGCTTTTTTTAACTATTTTATTTCTTTCCAAAAAAAAAAACCTGGTCTGCAGGAGTAACATTTTCTGCTGTCTGATTCTTTCCCAGTACATTTATCATCTATATCTGAACTGCTTGTATTTTACTTACATTTTGTTGGGAATTTTTCTAATTTGCAGTGATAACTGGTGGTCTAGATTCAAGACTTGTAATGTGGGACTTCTCGAAAGGACGACCATACAAAGTTATGGACTTTGGTATGTATGTATGTAATGAATTGCATTTTCATTTTGTTCTATTAACATCCATGTTTAAGTATGCGAAGGAACTGAAACTAGGTGAGATAAAAGATTCATCGTTTATAAGAATCCATTTTTGTTAACAGAAAATTGCGATGAAATCAATATGCTTTTACCTTTATAAAGTTCAATAAAATAATCTAATGGACCTTGGCTCTCCCTTCCTTGTCCTTTTCCCCTCTCTTTTCACTCTTCAACTTTTGAGTTCTGGATATGAGTGTCTCTGTTATTGCAGATCTGGAGAGAGAGAGAGAGAGAGAGAGAGAGAGAGAGACCATTAATGACTAATAACTAACCTTCGCAAAACTTCCCAGATTCCTATGTTTCATCATGCAAAGGAATCACCAATGTAGTTTGTTGGAGTTAAAAATGTTAATCTTCCAAAAGCTGACATCTCTGGTACCAAGTAGATTTTAGGGCACCAGTGACCTCATAATTTGCTGACATGTTTATTTTTCCTTTTTTATTTTTAAATTTTTGTGTAACATATCCGCTGTAATGGCTGAATCCCATGTTGAACCTGCAACCAATTAGATTCACATGTTGGGACCCAACGCTTATATATATATATATATATATATATATAGAGAGAGAGAGAGAGAGAGAGAGAGCTCTACCAAATTTGCATTCGGTCAAACAGATGAACTTGAGGGAATACTATATATTATTATAATCATATACTATGAATACTACTTCCTCTATCCCATAATGATAGTCCTATTTGACTATTCAAACATTTTAACAACTTAAGTTAATGTACATCACTATCCTTGATGAAGTTTAGTTATTACTCTATTACTCCCCTAATAATTCTTCTCATTGGACACTACTTTCTTCCTCCTTGTTGGGCAATTATGGAAGTTCAATGATTTTAACCTATCAAATTTGGAAATGGGACAAACAAAAATGGCAAATGGGACTATCATTTTGAGACGGAGGGAGTATTAATACATCTAGCCCATAAGACCATTAAAATGTGTTTATTTGGCAGGCACACCTGATGCGGGTAGCAGTACAAATAGTGGGCAGTGCCTCAACCCTGCTTTTGTGCACGCAATTGCAGTTCCTGAGGTTGATATGTTGGACAAATTAGGCAAGATTTGTGTGGTGGCTAGGGGTGATGGTGTAGTTGATGTGATTGATATTGAATCAGAACTTGCTGCAAGTAGGTTGAAGAGTTCTTCCTCCAAAACCAATAAAGGTGATCAATCACTGTCAAAAAACAAATCAGATGCTGAAAACCAAAATCAAATTGAAAAGAAGAGGCTGCATTTGGACTACTCCGTTGGAGGGCATACAGCTGCTGTTTCATGTGTGTAAGTAATTTATTTGTGTTTTGCAGAATAATACTCCCTCCGTCATATAAGATATGTTGAACCCTGATTTTTTTTGGTCAACTAAATTGGAATTTAACTAAAAAGCTTATAAAATTTAATTATGCACATATAATTCGAAATATCGTTATTCATAGTGTAATTATCCGAGCACAACTAGCAGTTTTTAGAATCTCATGAATATAATTAATTTTTCATCAATATTTGGTCAGTATTATTTAAGAACACAAGAGTGATAAGTGACACTCTTTTATTAGGGCATTTTCCTTGTTTGGGGAGAAAGGGAAGTACATAATATCAGGAGGAAATGACAAATCAGTGAAGGCTTGGAATTGGTCCAAATCTTTTGATGCCGATCAAACAGACACCAATGAGGATATACTACATTTGAACATAAATTTGACTAGAAAGGTGAGTTCAGCCTCGTATTATTATTTAGTAGTTAGTACTCCCTTTGCCCCGTAATAAAAGTCGCATTTGACTCGTCAACGTTCTTAAGAGATGTGCTTACTTGCTTGGGCATTGCTTGTACAATGATAAAATTGCAATAAGACTATCTCCTTAACTGGAAACGCGAAAGATTGACATTTATTATGGGACGGAGTGAGTATTAATAGTATTTGTTTTCAACAATATGATTTAGCAATAATTATCAGCTCGTTACCGTTTATTTCCTCGTAAACCACTACAAGAGAATGGTAATTGACATCTATTATCTCATTCAGGTGAATTGGCTGTGCAGCACACCAACAGATTCAGAAAATCTTGTAGTGTGTGATACCTCCAAAGTGGTGAAGGTTTATACTGTTGTATAATAAACATCCAGCACATTAGCATTTTAGATTTAGCCTAATTTGAATCTAGGTATATGCATATCTGGCTGGATTTCTGCTTTCTTCAAGGAACATGGGTGCCGTTCTTACCAAGGCCTACAACCAACTTCCGGGGACTAGCCAATAGCTGCTATCGCCTATATGTGTGTGGTGGTTTTTTTTTTTTTTTTTTTTTTTTGGTGGGTGGGTGAGAGGGGGGGAGGGGAGGGGAGTTGGGGTTGGAGTAATTCATCTGATTAACATAGATGTACAAGCTTGTTGTATGTTAGCTTGTTGCCATTTTTAATGAAGATTTTGGTTAAATTATGGTACTCCCTCCGTCTCACAATGAAATTCGGTCATTCATTTTGAAGAGTAAATCCGGTCATTCATTTATTTTGAGACGTAAGTTTGTTACATGTATCATTATCCCCCGTTCTGCCGTTCCTGCTGTCTGAGTATATCTATAAGTGCCTGACATAGTACAGCCTATAAGGCTATATACTGTTCACAAATGTTTTGACTGGATGATGGAACCAATATTTCGTTGTAAGTATACATATGTATGTCACATTTAATTGTTCTTTCACGCAACGTCACAATAAAATTGTTTTAATATTATTTTCTTATTGAAACTAATTCTGTATCAGCAACTACTATATTATATGTGGACACCTAATTAAAAATATTTTATTTTCTTGTTTCTTTGATAAAATAAACACTTTACCATATTTAGACACATAATTAAATGTATTTTTATTTTATCGTTTATTTTGTAAAATTAAATTCATGTGAGAGCAACAAAAAATAAAATAAAATGCAAGCATTTAGTTTAGTTGGGTGAAGCGTCGATCTGTCAGTTAGGTACGCACCAAACCCAACCGCTTCATTCCTTAGAATTCCCGCAATTTTTCAAAATACATCCTTTTTTCCCTCCAAAAATTACAACATACGTTTTCTAAGACACCAACACCCCAACCTCCTCACCACCAACTCATATCCCAAACCCTTTTAATCCCACCTTCAATTTCTCATTCTTAGAATCCCATTTTCGATTCGATTCGATTCGAAACCCCAAATCTATTGAACTGCAGCATTTTTCCAAGATGATGCAGCCTTCTGCTGGGGATCCCATTTGCAACACTTGTGGTGAAAAAGTCGGATTATTTGTCGCTTGTCGCGAGTGCAATTACCCACTTTGCAAGTCTTGTTTCGATTACGAGATTAAGGATGGTCATCATGCTTGCTTGCAGTGTGGTTCCCCTTATCATAATGGAGGTAGGGTTCACAATTCTTTTTCTATTGGTTTCCAATGCAATGTTCAGTAAAATGATTTCCCCAATTTCGCTCATTTGGGTGTAATTTAATTCCACAAGTAGGATTAAGATGCTCCCAAACACTATACTGCCTATGTCCCAGCTCAATGTGCACATTTGCTTAGTGTTGAACACGAGAATTAATGAATAAATATTATATCAATGTTATGAGTAGAAAATCGGTTGTAGTATATGATCAAGTGAAATATGCTTTATTAGTGAGACCACAATTTAAGCGTTCAGTATGACAAATGGGGTAAGATAAATATTGTCCATTTAAGGAAGTGAGACTTATCATGACACCTCCGGGGAAAGTGTGCACGTTGAGCTGGGATGGAGGGAGTATATCATGTTTATGTCTAGATCGAGTTACACATTCCCATTTTAATGGTAGACGTTGGATGAAAAACTATAGTGATCCCTAAAATCATATGTCTACTTGCTCATAAACCAAGAACTTGTGGGGTTTAAGATGTGGCCATAGTTATCAATTATCATTGTCATGGAGATCTTGAGATAAGAATGTGATAGATTTGGGGTTTCTTAATGGTAGAGACAATTATCCCACATCGGGAATTAACTAGCCAATCATTGACTATATAAGGATCTTGGGCTACTCCTCTCAAAGAGAGTGCGAGCCCAAAAGTTCGGTATGACTCCTTCATAACATTTCGGCAATGGGAGGAATGGCCCTCGATCATTATATAGTCAAGCATTGGCTTGTTAATTCCCGATATGGGCGATATGGGATGTATCGACATTTTCGCTCTTATTTGTAGGAATTAATGAATTAGAAACTAAGGTGGAATGTTTTTGTTATTCAATAGGGAATTCGAAAATGGCTAATGTGGAAGCAGAAGAAACTGGCACCCGTATTTCCATGGCTTCTCACCTCAACCATGATCAGGCATGAATATTTTTGATAAAAATATACTATTATTTTTCATTTTTTGAGGTTAAAGTTTTGTAGTATTAAAATTATGAGTTATTTTATTTTTTATTTTTTTTACAGGATGCTGGACTCCATGCTAGAAATATAAGCACAGTGTCTACAGTGGACAGTGGTGAGTATTTCAGAATATACATCCGTTTTTAAGTTGGAAAATAATCTACTAAAATCTATTATTCACTGTTTTTCTCCTTTTTAAAGAATACATGGATGAATCTGGGAACCCAATATGGAAGAATCGGGTTGAAAGTTGGAAGGATAAGAAGAACAAGAAGAAAAAGGCAGTCAGTAAAGTTCCTAAAGAAGCCATAGTGCCTACTGAACAACACATGGACGGGAAACAGCAGTAAGCAATATACAAAAACCACATAAATTTTCCAATATTCACAAAAAAAAAAAAAAAAAAACAGTTCATAATCTGTTATGCATTAATGAGAGGTATAAAAACGTTATGCAGGTCCGCAGGGGAGGCTATGCAACCACTTTCGCAAATAGTTCCAATTCCAAAGAGCCAACTTTCTCCTTATAGGACTGTAATAATTGTGCGGTTGATCATTTTGGGCCTTTTCTTCCATTACAGAGTTACAAATCCTGTTGAAAGCTCTTATGGTCTATGGCTCACTTCTGTTATTTGTGAAATCTGGTTCGCATTTTCTTGGGTTTTGGATCAGTTCCCTAAATGGTCTCCCATCAATAGAGTTACATACATCGATGAACTATCTGCAAGGTACAACCTTTTTCCACTCAAAGTACAAGCACCTCTCTTTTATACGTAGAAGTAAATTTATGGTTTCATTTATAGGTATGAGAGGGAGGGCGAACCGTCAGAACTTGCTGCAGTAGATTTCTTTGTCAGTACAGTTGACCCATTGAAAGAACCGCCTTTAATCACAGCAAATACTGTCCTTTCGATCCTGTCCGTTGACTACCCTGTGGATAAGGTTTCTTGTTATGTGTCTGATGATGGTGCTGCGATGCTTACGTTTGAGTCTCTCGTTGAGACAGCTGATTTCGCGCGAAAGTGGGTCCCGTTCTGTAAGAAGTATGCGATAGAGCCACGTGCACCTGAGTATTACTTCTCCCAGAAGATTGATTATTTGAAAGATAAAGTGCAGCCGTCTTTTGTGAAGGAACGCAGGGCAATGAAAGTAAGTTTCTAGTGCTAGTTTAGTACTCCCTCCGTCCCAGAAAGATAGTCTCATTTGACTTTTTACAGTCAACACAAATGAACTTGGACCAAACATTAGTGTCAATCTATTCATCCCAGTGAAATTCTAAATGTACTATTGATATAGCATTAAATGATTTATCAGCAACAATTTTTACAATGATATGGAGATGATTAGATTGATACTAATGTTCGGTCAAAGTTTACTTGTGTTGTCCTGATCTGGATCTTGGACAATATTGGACATGTTCTATAAATTTGTTCAAATATGTTGTCCTAATCCGGTTCTTGCTGGATTTTGTAGAGAGATTATGAGGAGTACAAAGTGAGGGTAAATGCATTGGTTGCTAAAGCTCAGAAAACTCCAGATGAGGGTTGGACAATGCAAGATGGTACACCTTGGCCCGGAAATAACTCGCGCGACCACCCTGGCATGATTCAGGTCAACAGCCAACTCCGTCTCCTAATTTTGTAATTTATAACATCATTTTTGTTACAAACTGGATAATTATATATGCACAGATTTGTTGTAAAATAGGATTGAAAAATCAGCTTCTAATGCTGTTTCTGCAATAATTCAGGTCTTTTTAGGACATAATGGCGCTCATGACATTGAAGGAAACGAGCTTCCTCGACTGGTTTATGTCTCGAGAGAAAAAAGACCTGGATATCAACACCACAAGAAAGCTGGAGCTGAAAATGCTTTGGTAAGTCAATTGTAGAAAAATACCTAGAAAAAGAACAAGAAAAATTACTATTTTCTTCCATATAGAATTTAATCAATTATTGATTTCAACAGGTGAGAGTGTCTGCAATTCTAACCAATGCACCCTACATTCTGAACCTGGATTGTGATCACTACGTAAACAATAGCAAAGCAGTGCGAGAGGCAATGTGTTTCTTGATGGACCCACAAATGGGTCGCAATTTGTGCTACGTGCAGTTCCCTCAGAGGTTTGATGGAATTGATCGTAGTGACAGATATGCCAACCGAAATACAGTTTTCTTTGATGTAAGTTTTCATTCTACTGAAAACAAGAAAAACTCAAATAATATCATGATTTATTGAAGTTTATAACAAAATAATTCCTTATATTCCAGGTTAATATGAAAGGTCTGGATGGCATTCAAGGACCAGTTTATGTGGGAACAGGTTGTGTATTCAATAGACAAGCTCTATACGGATACAGTCCGCCATCTTATTTACCAAGTTTACCAAAAGTATCATCATCTTCTTCTTGTTGCTGCTGTGGTCCTAAAAAGCCCACCAAAGATATTTCAGAGATTCAACGCGACTCCAAAAGGGAAGATCTAAATGCTGCCATTTTCAATCTAGGAGAAATCGAGAGTAAGTTTGTGCGATTTGTCGCACCACATAATATTTCACCAAACAATATACTACCTTGACTATTTAAGGAAAGTGTGATTTGTTGTATTTGTCTTGTCAACGTTTTAAGGAAAGTGCTCAACTTGTTTGTATAGTGCTTGTACTACGATAAAATTGCACTAAAACTCTTTCTTTATATAGAAATGTGACATTAATTTTGGGATATAATGGGACGGAGGGAGTATTTTGATATTTGAATTTCCCCTGCAGGTTATGATGATCACGAGAGATCATTACTCATGTCTCAGATGAGCTTCGAGAAAACTTTTGGCATGTCATCTGTGTTCATCGAGTCTACATTGATGGAGAATGGAGGATTAGCCGAGTCAGCAAATCCAGCAACGATGATTAATGAAGCAATTCACGTAATTAGCTGTGGGTATGAAGAAAAGACTGCATGGGGTAAAGAGGTAAATTTTCAAATCCCGCCTCACCAGTTTAAAGACTTGATCTTTATGACATATTCAAGAAATGCATAATCTTGGTACGATTTTTTCAGATCTTTTCATGATTTGATCTTATTATTTTGTCAGATTGGGTGGATATATGGATCAGTTACAGAGGATATCTTGACGGGTTTCAAAATGCATTGTCGAGGATGGAGATCAGTTTATTGCATGCCAGTTAGACCAGCATTCAAAGGTTCAGCACCTATCAACTTGTCTGACAGATTGCACCAAGTTCTTCGATGGGCTCTTGGATCTGTCGAAATCTTCTTGAGTAGACACTGTCCTTTATGGTACGGATTTGGTGGGGGCCGCCTCAGATGGCTTCAAAGACTCGCTTATATCAACACCATCGTCTACCCTTTCACCTCTCTCCCGTTAGTAGCTTATTGTACTCTCCCGGCTATCTGTCTTCTTACCGGAAAGTTCATCATTCCGACGGTAAATTCTCTTCTCCTTTTCACTCACAAACACAAACATATATAGTATATACTTCCTCCTTCCCACTTGAAATAGAACCTTTTGCCATTTGGGGTGTCTCACCTGACATATGTATAGAACATCACAAAATGGGAATTTACTTATTTATTAATGTAACCCGCTTGTCATACTCACAAAAAAACTTTTCACTTACTATTCCCTACTCACTTTTTCACTCCTTCATACTCACAACACCTACTTTTTAAACTACTTTTTCTAATAAAATATTAGTATTTCTTAATCCCGGGACCAAGAATCCTATTTCGGGTGGGACGGATGGAGTATTATTTATACATACACGCAAGCGAGACTATGCAAACCCATGACGTTGCCCAACTAGTGTCTCTGATACCATGTTAAGTTTACTACTGATTTTAATATTGTGATGTACTTTTCTATTCTGTATAGCTATCGAACCTAGCAGCCGTATGGTTTCTTGGTCTTTTCATATCGATCATCACGACAAGTGTTCTCGAGCTCCGATGGAGTGGGGTCAGCATCGAGGATTGGTGGCGTAATGAGCAATTCTGGGTGATCGGAGGTGTTTCCGCCCATCTTTTCGCCGTTTTCCAAGGATTTCTCAAAATGCTCGCCGGAGTTGACACAAACTTCACCGTGACATCCAAATCAGCTGACGATGCTGAGTTTGGGGAGCTTTATATGATCAAGTGGACAACCGTTTTGATCCCTCCGACCACCCTTCTCATCTTGAACTTGGTCGGAGTGGTGGCCGGATTTTCGGACGCGTTGAATAAAGGGTACGAGGCGTGGGGCCCGTTATTCGGGAAGGTGTTCTTTGCATTTTGGGTGATTCTTCATCTTTACCCATTCCTCAAGGGTCTAATGGGTAGACAAAACAGAACTCCTACCATTGTTGTGCTGTGGTCTGTTCTTTTGGCCTCTGTTTTTTCTCTTGTTTGGGTGAAGATAAATCCTTTTGTTAGCAATGATGATTCAAGCCTTACTCAAGGTTGCATTGCTATTGATTGTTGATTTTGGTACAATTTTGGAATATTTTTATGTGATTTTGAATTGAGAAATAATTAGATGACAAGAATGTATGTTTGTGTAATTGGTTGTATAATGTTATTCCACAAGGATGATAACTTTTGGTTTATTATATATGATGGATGTTGAATTATATTCTTTTTTTGAAGGCAAAGCGAAGTATTTGTGTTTGAAGAACATGAATATAGTTTGGTCAACATCATCTATACAATTTTGTGAAAGTTGTTTTGCTCCTCATCTTTCCTTTATTTGTAATTTAACATCATAAAATGAAATTTGGATGTTTTTTAAGCTATTTATTCTCGGCCAATTTACTTTTGTTTACTTTCATAATTTATAATGTGACAAACTTGTGTGAGACGGTCTCACACATGAGACGAGTCTCGTGTTAAGAGGGTAAATAGTTTGCCTTCTATAGTGGGGTGCGGCAAACCTGCTTTCCCTCTCAACGAAATTCTTCTCACGTGTACGTGTGCGTCCGACTCAAACAAGAATTTCTCTTATAATTTACCCATAAACTATTAAACCCGTCACATGATCTGAGCCAAAAGTAAAACTCATCATCCATCTTTTTAACACATTAAAAGACCCAATGGAAAGTTAGTGTTACATACGTGAAAAGTGGCCAATTTAGTCAGGTGCACCAAGGGCAAATTAGTACATTCACTACCTCCTTCCGACATTATTCACACATACCCCTCCAAAGTGGTCCTTAACTTAGTCCTCACTTCAGTCAACTTCCTTCAAAACCCTCTCTCACACACTTCCCAACACTTTGTGTGTGTGTGTGTGTGTGTGTGTGTGTGTGTGTGTGTGTGAATTCTTTCTTTCAATGGAACTCTTGTTCTCCCTCTCTATCCTCCTCCTCCTCCTCTTGTCCCCCACCACCGCCGCCGTCGCCCCCGCCGCCGCTCCCACCTCTCCGGCCACCCCACCTCCACCCACTACCACCACCTCCACTTCCACACTTGACCCAAAACAACTAAGAGCACTCCAATCTCTCAACATCCCAACCTCCAAAGACCCTTGCATTCAACCTTCCTTCCACAATGCAACCACCTGCGACAACGCCACTCCCTTCCGCCACCTCACCTCCCTCCGCCTCTCCAACTGCTCCGACGACATTTCCCTCTCCGTCACCGCCCTCAAATCCCTCTCCACTCTCACCTCCCTCACTTTCCTAAACTGCCACATCCCCGCCGTCCATTTCCCTTCCCAGCTCACCTCCAACCTCCGCTCCTTCACCTCCATCAACTCCCTCAAGAAACTCACCGGCGTATGGCTCAGCCGCCTCCAAAATCTCACCGATTTAACTGTCGCCGGCGTCACAATCAACGCTAGTGGACCTTCAATCATCCTCTCCAACCTCAAATTCCTCCGTTCTTTAACGATCTCCAACACTACCCTCTCTGGGTATCTGCCTAAACACTGGAAAAATCTCAATCTCACCCACATTGATTTATCAAACAACAACCTCAAAGGCATAATACCCACATCATTAACCCTCCTAGAAAACCTCCAAAGGTTAAATCTTTCCTCAAATCACCTCACCGGAGAAATACCCACTTCGTTTGGCGACTTATCATCTCTCCAAAACCTCTCATTGTCATCAAACTCACTATCCGGTGCTCCACCGGAATCCATGGCAGTCATGCCGGAGCTCGTCCACCTAGATCTCGGCTCAAATAAATTCAACGGTACAATCCCCAAATTCATCACGGAAATGAAGGGTTTGAAGTACTTGAACCTCGAAAAGAACAATTTCCACGGAGTGATGCCATTTAATGCCTCGTTCATCAAGAAATTGGAAGTGTTCAAGATTGGGGGAAACGACAATTTGTGTTACAACCATTCAACTATATCTTCCAAAGTGAAGCTAGGGATAGCTCCTTGTGATAAACATGGAATGCCGATTTTGCCCCCGCCAGCAAAAGATTCCGGTGAGGTAGGAAGCAGTGACGGCGGAGGTGGAAGCTCTTCCGATTCCGATAGTGGTGATGATTCGTTGGATGATAGTAGTGGTGGGGATGATGATGGTGAGAAGAAACAAGAGCAAAAGACTCGTGGGCCAAGTAAGGTTGTTCTTGGAGTGGCAATTGGTCTTTCTTCTATTGTTTTTCTAATTGTTTTCTTAGTTCTCTTGTCTAAATGGTGTGGATGAATTGAGTTTTGTTAATCAAGTAAATTATTTTCTTGGTTTATTTTCTAATTTAGATTAGGAACAAAGTGGGATGAAATTTGTTTAATTCTTGATATTGATGATATTAATATTAAATGATATTGCTTTTATTTAGATCAGGAACAAATTGGGATGACATTTGTTTAATTCTTGATATTATTGTTAAAGGGTGTTGTTGCTCATACCCATAAAATTATTTAAGGCTCGTCTGGTAGCAGTTAGATTTTTCAAAACGGAAGCGCCGCTCGAAAACTCTCTTTTGATTGAGATGCTTAATTAGCAAAAAGTTGGTTTTTTTCACTCCACTTTTAACGCACCGCTCTTCCAAACGAAACCTTAGTACACTCGTAAATATACTTAACATTTATCGGATACAACATTGTAAAACACAATTGTGAGAGTACTCAATAATTTTACAGGTGTGAACACCAACACCCTTGTTAAATGGTACTCCCTCTGTCTCAGAGTATATGTCCACCTTTCCGTTTTAATATGTCTCATAGTATATGTCCACTTCTTAAAAAGACAAAGAATCTTTACTATTTCTTTCACTCATTCTCTCTCCTACTTATTTTTATACTCACAACATCAATTAACTTATTTTTCCCTCCCACTCATTCTTTTTTCTATTTTACTTTTATACTCAAAAATCTTACATCGCTTCCATTATTTCTTAATCTCTATACAAATAAGAGGGCGGACATACACTCTCTTATACATAAGGGGATACTATTGTTAACTAGTGTTTTGAGGCAATCTTTGATTGTCCCCTAGAAATAATTTTATATTTGAGATTCTATTTGTTGGTGATATTGCGAGTATATTTATTCGTTACTCTCTCTATTAATAATCTCATAATAATCATAATCTCATAATAATCGTTGAAAATTTTATAAGAACAAATTTAAAAAGTTTTTGGACATTCATTTTAATATAGAATGAGTATATGTTTGTACCAGTGTTCTAAAAGTCGCTTGCTTAGGCCCGGCTTAGGCGCTAGGCGTTCATCAAACGCCGTCTAGGGTTTTATAGATATGTTTGAATTATCGACCCCGTCTCGATCCCGCTTAGGCCCCGCCTATGCGCTAAGCCCCTGCGGCGCTTAGCGACCGCATAACGCTTTTTAGAACCTTGCCCTGTACACTGATATGATAAAATTACGGAGCACTTATTACGAAAATGGAGAGACTATTATTTTTATAGTAACTTCACTAATGGATGGTTAAATGACTTTCACTTGTTCTTAACTTTAAAGATCTTGATATTCCAAATGGCTTTTACATGTTTGTACATTGATATGATAATAGTTGTAGCATTTCTTGCTTCTGCATTCATTGAAATCACATTAAATTATTCAATTGTTTTAGAAATTGAATTTTACTCCATTTATCTTAGAATAAATGTCATAGTTGACAAGTCAATGTTTTTAAACTTTTAGTTGTGTTTCCTTGATTGCCTCAATCTATTCATATGTGTAGAGTGACACTTTCTATGGCATTGCAATGATTGTGCCTATTAGAATGGGTAGCATAGGAAATAGGAAGATCATCAAACTTCATATCATATTTTTAGAAATGCGACATTTATTTTTGAGACAAACGAAAATGAAAAGTATGACATTAATTGATCTTCCTCCCTGTGTCTTGAAATGATATTCTAATATGACTATTCAAACTTTTTATTGATATGAACACTTGTTTTACTAATCATGTTTTATTTATGCACTTTTAAGCTTAAATTATAAAAATAAAAATACTTTTTAGACAATGAAATATAATAAACGAAAAATATCATTTTGACAAAGAGAGTATTATTTTTGGAAATGCGACTATTGTTTGTTTAGATACTGAAAAAAATGGGCAAGGGCAACAAGTTTTCTTGGTTATGCAGTAGGGTAGAACCATGTTAAGAAAATGTTGCTTCCTAATTATGAGAAGAAGAGTAAAGGGAAAGGGGAAGATGATTGAAATGTGGTGACTTTTTCGGTGTTACCACTTTTATTATTATTATTACTACCTCTGTCTTTAAATGAGTGTTCAAATTTTATTTTAAGGGACAACTGAAAATCTCAACTCTTTGTACAATTTGGTGGCAAAGATTCACATATAATCTTGTAATCTCATTTCCAAGCATTTAGTTTTGCACGTATAAAGAGACCGGTGAAAAAAATTCAAAAAAAAAAACATTTAGGGACAAAGTTAAGTTAAAAAAAGACACTCATTTTGGGACAAAAATTTTCTGAAAATGGACACTCATTTAGGGACAGAGGGAGTATTTATTTTATTATTCTTTTTTTTTTTTTTGTAAAGAAATGAAAGATGTGTAGTTTAGTTTTATGCTTGGTTGGCTGGTGGGGGAAGGATGGGTGATTATTAGCTGTGGTGGTGTAACTATGATCTTGATGTTGATGTGCATGCATTATTAGCAGTAGAATGTATTTTTCTTTAGATACAAGATTTGCCCTTTTTGGCTTTTTACGATTTTCTAGCTTTTTTATTGTTCATTTCTTTGGTTTGGTGTTGTTCTTTGCTTGATTTTGGTTTTTGTACAAGAGAAACATTCATGCCAAAGTCAAAAACTAAAAAGCACACTTTATGGAAAGAAAGAAAAAAAACAAAAAAAAGGACAAACTACCCAAATAGTCCCTCTATTATGTGCATTTGTGGGATTAGTCCTTGTACCCAACTTTTGAAAAAAAAAATATTTTCTTTTACCATTCAAATCAAATGCAGTTAGTCACTACGTCAAAATTCATTAGTTTTTAGCGTTAAATCAAATTTGTACTTTTGTTAATAACATTTCAAAATTCATGCAGTTAGTCACCCGTCAATTTTTTTTTAAAAAATAATACTCCCTCCGTCTCAGACTAATGTTCTTACTTTCCTTTTTGGTTTGTCCCAGATTAGGGTTCTTAGTTGCTTTATAACCTAAAATGGATAATGGGTCTCACTTGTCATTCTCATAACAAAAACTTTCTACCCACTTTCTCTCTCTTATTTTACCTTATTTTACTTTTAATACTCACAACATTTACTTTTTCTTTCTCCGTGTAAAATTAAACTAAAAACTTAATTTAGTCCGGGACGGAGGGAGTAGTATAAAAGGTATACCAATAATAAGTTTTAAACTTTTGAGATATTATTGGTACAATGTTTTTCACCAAAACAAGGGTTAACGGCACATTACTTCCTTTAAGTCGCACGCGATTGCACAAGTCAACGTACCATTTGTTTCACTTTCATCCATCATGTGATCATTTGTGACAAAGTGAGGCATTTTTAAACGACCATTAAATAAATTGGATGGAGGTTAGCAAAGTTAAATTGGAATTTGGAAACCTAATGAACCTCTTTGAAAATCATTATCTACCCCTGAAGTTTTGTAACTTTTTACTTTACCACCATTCCGTTACCTATTAGAGTGTTTTTTTTTTTTTTTTTTTATTAGCAATATTAGAGTGTTGTTATTCATACTCGTATTTTCTTTTGGCAAATCTGCATCAAAAATCACTCAACTATGACCAGTTTGGGTATTTGGTCACTAAACTAATTTCCTTTTGAAACAACACATCCAACTTATTTATTTTTGCATCCATAGTCACTATCACTAACTCCATCAGTTTTTTCCCGTTAACTCATCATGTGCAATGCATGTGACAATATTTTAAAGGGTAGTTCAGGTAGTTTGATAAAAAGAATGGGAAACAAACTGTCCGGCTTAATAAGTGAAAAAACAAAGTTTAGGGTTTAAAATGAAAAAAAAAAAAAAAAAAAAAAAGTAAGAAAAACACCCCTCCCCTTTCTTCTTCTTCATTCTGCAACTCCCCCGGTTAGCATAAGGTCTGGGATCACCCAACGCAATAGAAACAAACCGGAACGTGATTTCCAAAGCCTGTGTAAAGCCGGTTTCAAAACCGATTCATTTCTCCAACCCGGAAACTCCTGGCTGCTCCAAAGCTTCTTCAAGTCAGGAAGCCTAAGGTAATTCTCGTAATCCGAACAGTCGGAATCAGAAACCGGAGCCAATTCAGCAACCCGTACCGGTGGTGGGACCAAAACGGAAAGCTTATTATAAAGCCTGGGAGATTTGTTTGGAATATCAGAAGACACCATTTTCGCTTTCCAATCCAAATCCACCATTTTCATCTGGTCAAAAGGTAATTATCTATTTATGTATAAAATGTTTGAGAACTTTTATGTCAATTTGGTTGAATTCAAATTGAGTACAGAAATGAGAGAGGGGTGGGGTTGTGAATTTATACCAGTTGGGTTTTCTCGTGGGTGGAATTTGAACGGGAAACGAAACGCGTCTGAGTGGAAAAAAAAGGGGAAATTGTCCGATTTTTGAATGCCATGGTGGTGGTTTTGCAATGGATCTATTGAGTGAGGCCGGTGGTTGTTGATGGCGGCTGAAAGGTGGTGGTGGTGATGGTGAGATGGTGGGTGTGTTGGTGATAAAGTTAACAAACTAAATAAACATTATAAATAAAAAAATGACTTAATTAATTTTTTTTAACATCAATAGCTAAAGTGGTGAAAAACAATTGGTCAGGGACTTATTTGAAACAAGTTTAACCTTTATATTCTAGTTTAAAGCGAACTACCTAAAATACCCTTAAAAAAAGTCATGTGCATTGGCACATGACTATTTAACGCCAAAAAACTAACGGGGTTAGTGATAGTGACTATGGATGCAAAAATAAATAAGTTAGATGTGTTGTTTCAAAAGGAAATTAGTTTAGTGACCAAATACCCAAACTGGTCATAGTTGAGTGATTTTTGATGCAGTTTTGCCTTTTCTTTTAGTATGTTCGTATTTTGTATCATTTAAAAACTTTAGCATAATTACCGGTGTAATAAGTAATTTTACAGGTATGAATTACAACGCCCTAGCTATTATTAAAACAAAAATAAAAGAAAATTGCAACAATAATCTATATTCAATTTCATTTCAAAACAATAATTTAAAATAAATAATTCAAATAAATAAAGTATTTATAAAAATTTATACCTCTTTAAAACAATCAAATCACCTTCTCAATCCTTCTACCTCAAAACATATTCCCTCCCTCCCTCCCTCCCTCTCTTTTCCTCTCTCTACCGTTTTCTTATCCCTTCATCAAGCCACTTTCTTGCACCCTACCTACATAAATTAAGTCCCCCGCACCCCACACCCACGGCGTTCGTCATCATACATTTAAACGGGGATAGTAGCAAAGCACAATTGAGAAAGGGAAATAATAAAGTTACAAAAGATGGCTACAAAATGTGGCTTACAAAATGAGGTGTCATAATTGTGTTGATGTTTTGAATTTAAGTGTACCGGGTCCACTATCGATATAGTCAATGAAATATCGCCACCACTCCTTGTATCCATCATTTTGTAAACTTCTTTTGTAAGCCTAGCATTGCCCATTGAGAAATGAGGAGTTCTTTTAAACTGGGCAAGATTAATTTGCTTATAAATATTACTGTATAATACATAAATTAAGTTTAAAGGGACGCAAAATTATAGTATAGTGTTATATTTTCTTAATAAAAGGGGGACAAATATATAATTGTTAACAGTGAAAAATAGTTTCTTCCAAATGTTTTAGTTCGAAATTACTGAAAGCTATTTTCGAACTTATTTTTTAATTACAATTGAAAGGAGGGTATTGCCTGCCCTCCTTTGCATGAAGGCTGAATCCGCCTGTGGCTGAGGATGATGGTGGCGACATATGAGAGTGATGGAGGGTGGAGTGGAGGCAGCGAAGATTTATCAAGTTTTTCCATCTGCGTTTGGTTTGAGGTTGAAGGTGAAGGAAATAAATTTTTTGAACCCCTAGTTTATACAGTATATAATTGACATGTGATGTTATTCATAAATTTTGGTTACAAACTAGAAAGTATTCAAATATCACAGGTGGAAATTGCAATTTTTAAAGAACCTCGTTAGGATTTTTATTCAATTTTAAAAAAAAAAACTTTGTCCCAAATGCCCACTTTGCCGCAACATGACAACCTTATGATTTAAATTACAATAAATGATATGTTTGGACTTACATTACAAATCGCGTGAAACTTTGAGACATAATGTGATATTAACCCCCAAAATACTGTCCAAAACGCTATATAAAAAATGTTTCTGTTACTTGCGTATTAACGAAGCAGCGTTTATAAAGAGACTTAATTTTGGAGCCTTTTTAATAATGTTGCATTAAATTTAAATATTTGAAAAGGTGACATTTTGAATTAGTAATTTAAGTAAAGCATTTATACCAAAAAAATATGTTTAAAAATAAGATACATTGAACAAATAAAATTGTTGTTCAAATTGTTACACCAGACAACCCCTAAAGGATTCCAAAATAAAATTTTTCACAAAATTTGCAACTTATTAATGATATTAATTGTAATTTTGTCCCTTATTATGTTCAACTTTCTTAATTTAACTACTAAGTCAATAATAAGTAAAACAATCAATGCAATAAATAAGGAATTTAATTGTTTTGATCAAAAGTGACAATTATTGTGGACAATTGACAGATATTTTAATAACACACAATTTGAATTAAATTTTGGTTGTGCCACTCATTGTCCTATTTTGTAATTTTGTCAGCTTAGTGTCGAACTTTTTTTTAAAAAAAAAATCTATTTATCAATTATTCATGATGTGGTAATTGACCACTGAGATTAAGTTGAGGTAGATTCCACTAAGATTACAGTTGCGGTAGATTTTTTTATGCTATTCCGTCTCACCTCACTTGACACCTAATGTGGACAATAAAAAGGAAAAAGAATAAAATAAAGAAATGTTGTAGAAAATGAGAGAATGAGTTTTAATAGTAGTTGGTATGAATATGTGTGGTAAGAATGAGTGGTGTGATTGAAATAAATTGTAGATTATTTTGTTCAAGTGAATACGGAAATGAAATAACAAGTACAGATGTGTATTGTTGTGAGGGATAACAACAATGATTTATTTTTTCACTGAGATTACAGATGAGGTAGAATTTTTTAGATTGTTAATGTATTTCGTCTCACCTCACTTGACACTCAAAAGGTGGGCATAAAAACTAAGAAAAAAAATAAAATAAGAAAAATGTGTAGTAAGAAATGAAGAGAGAGAATGAGTGGGGTAAATAGTAGTGTTGGTTGAATAAATTGAGTGGTGGAAAATAAAGAGAGAGAGAATGAGTGATGGGGTAGAGTGAATATAAAATTATAAAAAATAAGCTATTTTGGGAAGTGTCAAGTGAGTTGGATGGACCAAAATGGAAATAAGTGTCAAGTAAGCTGGAACGAGGGAGTATATAGATATCTATAAATTCAAGAACAATTAATTTCTTATAAATGTTCCGTGATAGTATAATTTTGTTAATTAAGAACAGCCAATTGAGAGTAGTATTCTCCCTCTCCCTCTACCTCTTTTTCTCTACTCTATGATTTTATTATTGTTTTAATAAATGGATTAGATTCATATTAACTAGAAATAGTGTTGCTCCCGTACGATGCACGGAACGTCACTTATATTTTGACTTTTTCAGATCCTTTTTAATAACCCGACATAGAAATCTATAATATCGATGTAGTATTAACAACTCAATTTAAAATTTGAATATAAAATGAAAAAAAAATTAAACTTTAGAAAATATATTCTATTTTTTTTATCCATCATGCCTCTTTGTCTCTTCCTCCTTCCCAGTGGCGGATCTTGAGTTTCCGTCCAGCGGGTGCACAAATTACACTAAAAATTCAAATTATAATCGTCGTTTACTCTATTACATGTTATAATATACAAAACTTTAAATAATACTCCCTCCGTCCTAAAATAAATGTCTGAAAAGCTTTCAAATTTGCTCTTTATTTTGTTTTAAAATATAATTATCTGGTGTTTTAATAAACAAAAATAGGATTCGAACAATAGTTTTCTAGTAGAAGAAGGCTAGACTCTATCCATCTATACTACAAATCAATTTGTTTTTGGGGTGCACAGTTATATATATATATATATCATACATATAATATTTTTTTCTTCTTAAATACGAAAATCACCGGGTGCAATTGCACCCCCTTCTTATACTGAAGATCCGCCCCTGCTCCTTCCCCATGCTTTCACCTTTTGATCAGTCGAAGGTCACAATGCCATGAAAGCTACAACTGAGCCTTAGATAGACTAACACACATAAAAAAGTTCCATGATTAATGATGGAAATTGAGAAGTTTGCGTTATCGTTTACACCATTCGTCTTAAAAAAAATGCGGTTGAACATAATTCAAATCAGCGAACACAAAGCCAAATACCTAAAAAAAAAATTAAAAAAAAAATCAACAATTTCAGATGAATTACAAAAACTAAAAAGGACAAATCACTCACATCAACATCAACTTTCTTCATCGGTGGCAGCCGGTTCCAGTGATTTTTTATGGCTTTCTGATGAAGCGTCTTACAGTTTCAGCGAAGGATTTAGATGTGGAAGCCATGGCAGGTCACGATCTGGTTGGGTAAAAACTTTGAGAACGGTGGCAAGATTGATTTGTTCTTTGGATTGCTCAATTATGTGTAGCCCGTCCTCTGCGATGGTGAAAATTGACAATTGTTGGAGAGAAGAAAATTGCAGTAGCGGTTGATTAGGGGCGCCCTCTTCAAAGTATGTATCCATATAAGCTTGGTGAAAACATAGAGTGTCTAAAAAAAAGGTAGTGTTGTATATGAAAACGTTAACGAAAATCTATAATCTAGAATACAGAAATTCGAATAACAAAATAGCAGTTAATCAAAAAACCTAATTTTAGTTAAGAAGAAAGAAGAAAGTGCAAGGACAACCGGAGAGAGAGAGAGAGAGAGAGAGAGAGAGAGAGAGAGAGAGAGAGAGAGAGAGAGAGAGAGAGAGAGAGAGGCAGAAAGAAAGAAGTTCAATCGCGCGTTAACTGTTAGGGCGTGAGGAACCGTTGAATCAATCCTAGCCGCTCTTTATGGTGGTTAAGGATTGATCCTAGCCACAATTCATTCCAACGGTTATTTACGATTGCTATTGTAATCTAGTACCCATAATGTGATAACGTTTGTAACAATTAATCGTGAAATTAGTCTAAGAGCAACTACGAAATTTTCGTGAAATCTCTTATCTAAAATCTTAATTTTATTGTTGGTCAAAGATAAAATTAGACATTTATTTTTTGAGAGATTGTATAATCGCCATGAACATAATGATAACTTATATTTCTCTCAAACAAACACACAAATAGAAAGTCATGAACATAACAATAACCTTATTTCTCTCCAACAAACACACGAATAGAAAGTAGAAGCCAAGGAGTTAAACAATCCATCTTACACCTAGTGGAGCTGAATATTTGATTCCTTCACTAAAAGAGTATCTGAAACATGCAATCACCCTCACCTACAATCACAATTCAACCTGCTGCTATACTAAAGTCAGCTCCTCCTTTTCTTTGTTATCTTCTTCATCCTCATCATTCACAAAGAAACTAGTACTACATATCTGTAGGCAAGTATGAATATTCTCCATCAGATAAATGTCAACAATTTACCCACATCAAGACTATACAAATGCATTAATTTCCACAAAATTAACCAATTGTGACATAAATTGGTTACTCAAAACAGAGGGCTAGTAGTTACATAAAATTTATTTTCTATCAAAACTAAAGATATACTACCAAAGAACTCCAGGAATCCAAAGAACTCTAGGAATCCAAAGACCTCCACTATTAAGATTTTAGGGAGTTTCACATGCCACAACCCGTATCTACACCCATGCTCACAGGACCATTTTGAAAAGGCATAAATTTGACAAATAGTCTGTCATATCCAATATAAACAATATGACCTTTCCCAATTTGAATACCAAGACTTGTAGTGTATAAGTTTACGTGGTGCGATATATCAAATAGTTCGTGAACATTGAACATCCAATGAGAGACATGAGATCTAATACTTCAACCTTCAAATCTTCATTCTTAAACAAAAGATAATACTTGATTGGTGATTTGGGAGGAGATGGAAGAGCGAAGGTGGGAGGGGGCGGACCTGAAGAACTAAAACTTTGATTCCTAGCCTCCTGCAACAACTTAACACTACTTCTGCACCACAAATAGCTATGTTTATGCAAAACATCCTTGTATCAAATTGGATGAAATCAACATATAATTTTACAATGTTACCATACTTGTTATACGGTTACCAGATAAGTTGTGTAACGGATTAACATCTTGTAATTGACTAACATCTTGTAACTGACAAATTAATAAATTTGAAAGTTTTAAAATCTTGTTTTTAATCAAATATTGTTCAAACGTGCATCCCATGCCATCAAATGGGTTTCTTTTAGGGCCGTCAATTTTCATCGGCCTTCTTTGTCGATAAATCTTGTTCACCATTTTCATTAATTGGCTCGGAACAATTTTAGGTTGGCGACCATATCACTATTTTGTATTGTAAAATATGCTTAATATTTTCATTAGTTACCTCCAATATCTTATAATAGCACTATTTGGCCAACTTAACTTCTTAAAGAAGAAAATCATGGGACGTAGAGAGCTTGGATATATGAATTTGTTCATGATATTATATATTCTCCTGAAAAAGGTCATGCAACAAACATGAGATGTAGAGAACAAGAATACACAATGAGAATGAATTCACAAAAAAGGCTCTCGTTAGTATTCCAAATATTTAATTAACAAATAGCATGTTGTTTTAGAAGTGTTCTGATTATCATTTTTTACCCAATTACGCCCGGCTAACGTATTTTATTAAAGTCATCATTCTTATTGGTGTTACTTGAGTTAAAGTGTTGAACCAAACATGAAATTACCATTCCATGCGAACAAAACATGAGTTTTGACTAAACTCGTTTCCATTCAAAGTCACACGAAAACGAATTCTCATTGACCACTTCATTGTATTCGTTTGATCGAACCAAATGAATACACATACAAAATGTATCGAATAGTAAGAGGGAAAAAGTATAGAACTTGGACTTAAGAACCTATTGATCAAAAAGTTATGTTATTGAGGTACTTACAAGTAACAACAATGAAAAAGATGCATGTTTTCCACATAAGGAAACGCTCCATAATACTCAAAAGAATAAGTAACCATTTAAATATGTGCATGCAATTTCTTGTCGACAAAAGTTATTCAAATTTACTTACTCGATGAAATTGAATATCTGAAACAAACAGTTCCTCATCAGTCGTATGCATCAGAGGAGTTGGTGTTTACCTTGTTAGAATTGATCTCTTAGTATTTTGTTCACCAGTTACCTGTTCAAGAGTGCATTCCATTCTTGAAATGATGAACACAATTTGAATCTCGAAACACAATTTGCCTCCTAACAAAATTTGGAATGAATCTGGCTATCTCATTACAATCACCACATGTAGCTAGATCCTTCAAAGGAATCATATCATAATACAAGCGTGCAAGAACTTATACACCATCTTTCACATAATACAGACTAGCGCATTCATAACATGCCGATCAAAAAACAAGTCATTTCTCAAAATACGAGCATAGATCTCTCGATCTTTGTTTAAATGATGTTGGGTGTGGAGTCAAAACCGTGTAGGAGCGAGAGGACAAAACCAAGAGTGGAGAAGGAGAAGATCTCGGTTGCAGAGTAGGTGGACGGCCGCACACGGTGGTAGTGTGCGGTCGTACCCCCTGTCATGAAGTCGGAGACGGAGCTGTGCGTAAGAGACATATTTGGCATGAAATTTGTTTCCTTATGCAATTCCTTATACGTGGAAAGGGAGGTTTGAAATAACAATCATTGATGACGGAATTGGCAGTAAAAGCAGGAAAAGTAAGATAATTCTGAACGACAAAAAGAAGATATGGATGGGGAGTGAATTGGGGTAAGTGGAAGGAGAAGTCAAGGAAAAACAACTTGTGAGGTGATTAGAGATGTAGTTGCAAGGCAGACGAAGTGGAAGAAAAAATCTACTAAATTCCATAATTTGAAGAAAGAGTAAGCCTTTCTTTACCGGGATGCCGTGAAACGTCTCACGGCATGAGATAGACCGTTTACGGAGTCAACCCATTCACCTATTTGTTGACCCGCCCACCCACCAAAAAAAAATTGTATTTTTCTTTTTTTTCCCATTCATTTTTGCTCGCTAACAAATACAACACTTTCAAAAAATATCCTAAAAAACGTGTTTTCAAATAGCGGAGTAACATTTTTGTATATAAGCAGAACGTTTTTACAAGGCGCGGTGGCATTGTTGTAAATAATCGGAACCTACGAAAACTCACCAGGCACTTTCTGATAATATAGGAGGTATTTTTCAATACTAAAGGAGGCACTTTTTAAACTAGGGCATGCACTTGTTTTGAAACATAAAAAAAACTCACCTGTCGCTTGTTGAAATTGTAAGAGGCAATTTTCAACACTGCAACAGACATTTTTCAATATTAAGGAAAGCAGTTGTTAAAACTACAATCGTCAACTTTAAAACTACCAATAAAAATGTATGCTTGAATGAATAAAAGTGTCTATTTGAAATTTTACAAGTGTTAAAATTACAACAAGCACTTTATAATGTTAGAGGAGGCACATGATAATGTTAGAGAAGGCACTTATGAAAAACGCGTTTTTCCATCTCTTAGCGTAAAATAAGTTTTACATAAGACTTACTCTAACACTTTTAATAAAGGAATGCAACACTTTTTTTCTCCAAATGTAACGCTTTCTTTTCCAAAAATGTGACCATAATTTTGCAGAAATGGATTATGGATAACATAAGATTGACAACAACAAAAAAAAAAATGTTACATTTTATAATAAATAAATGTAACATTTTTTCTCAATTGTAACAGTTCATATTCTGAAATGTAAAATTTCTTTCTAAAATATAACCATACATTTTCACAAAAAAGATTGAGGATAACATAAGATTTACTCCTAAAACCTACTGTTACATTTTATTATAAAAACTGTTACATTCATTTGAGCAAATTTTTTATTGGTGAAAAACTTAATGATTTATTAATTACAAAGGTTGAATGTAACAATTGGAATTCTGTAATGTAAAATAGTAATTTTGAAAAAATAAATAAAGGAAATAATGTATTTTTTTTTTGAGAAAATAATAATTGAAATGCAACCGATTATATACATGAATTATTTTTTTTTTTATTTAAAAAAGGTAACATTTACTCTATAAAACTGTTACATTCATCTATATAGCAAATTATAATCATATATGCACTCTATTACATTTCAATTATTATTTTTTCCACCACAAAAAAAACTATCAAGCTATCTAAATTTTTCTGCAAAACTGTTGTTACATTTTACAATAAAAATGTTACTTTTTAAAGACTAAACTATTACTTTTTTTCATCGAAAGTGTTACATTTTAGACGACCAACAGAACAATTTTTTGTTTGTTAAAAAAATAAATTCAAACCATATCATGATCTATCTATTTTGATTCGTTTCGTCGAGACGAACGCAACGGTATTTTAAAAAAAAAATCCACTTAAAAATCACAAGATATTGCATTTTAAAGTTATTGGAGCTATTTGGAGGGATATGGAAATGGACGAGTGGGTAAGACCCATAGTGGGTCGTACCGACTACGGTTGTCCCCCTCCCAACTTGCGCCTTAAAAAAAAAAAAAAAAAAAAGAAAACTCTCCAATAACATTAAAATGAAATATCCATGGATTTTGAAGTCAGAAAAAAAAACACACACACACACATTTGTGTTTGTTTCAATGAGAGGAATCAAACAAAATAGGCATGATATGGTTTTCAATTATTTTTTAAAAATCATATTTTTAACAAACTAAACTGGAGGTCCGCCCTTGTTCGTCATCTGAAATGTAACAATTTTTATAAAAAAATGTAACAGTGTAATTTTGAAAAAGTAACCATATTATTGTAAAATGTAACAGTAAATGAAGGAGTTAGAAAGTGTGTAGAGATTAGTAAACTAAAAAAACTGAGTAGATTACAACCGCTTGTAAATTGACATGAATAATACTATGGGCATAAAAAAATCACAAAAACTTGCTCACAAAATCTTAAGTGTAATAATGTTATTGGTGTTTTTAATTTGAGTGTGGCCGGTCCATCATCGATGCAACCAATAAAATATCGCCACCTCTTCTTGTGAGCAAGATTTTGTGACCTTATTTTGTGCCCTAGCATTGCTCAATAGACATTATACAAATATGGTAAAACTTTGGATTGGGGGGGGGGGGCGTAAATTGCTATTAACAGTTACCCTAAGACCAGCAGCTTAGCCGGTTACACCAGGTCTCTCCCGGTGATAGAAACAAGTGGCAGCAGCCACTCAAGACATACAAAAGGCGTGGAAAAGATGCCCTTAAAGCACAAGCTCTGATTTGGGATACCTTTGATGATATAGGGCCTAGTTAGGAGTTGGCGTAATTAGTTGTGATCAGTTTTTGTTTTCTGCAGCAGGGTTAATTTAGTTAAGTCAGTAATAGTTAGTTAATTGCTGGGAAAAGTTCTCAAAAGACACAACCATTGATCAGACAAAAGAGCAGTTATTTAGGCAGTTATTTGGATGTTAACAGGTGTGACTGTTAAGATTAGTGCCTTTATAGGGTTATAAATATGTATTCCTGTCATTTGTAATAGACATTGAAAATTTTGAGAGTTTAATAAAGATTTTCCTAGCAAAGATTTGCTTCTTATGTTGAATCTGCGTGATTCACATCCTTGGGTGCGCTCAAGAAACCGTGGTGCGCCTACGGTTGCCTGTGTTTAAAGCCAGGCCTTTGTTTTCATTTTTTATCTTTACTGTTTTAAAATCAGATTGCGCACAGAATTGCTTCCGTCCTGCATCAATTGGTATCAGAGCCTGGTTGCATCATGACAACTCGTTCAGGAAGACCGTTCAGACAGGGGGTTTCAGATAACGAGCGAGATGCAATCCTTCTTCAGATCCTGGGACGACTTGACAATATGGATATTCACCTAGAAGCTATGGAAGAAAGGAATCGAGGAGCAGCAGCGGAAGATAATCGAGTTGGGGCTGCTGTAAATGATGCAATACCAGAAAATCAAGAAGGGGTTGAACAACCTGCAATACCAAAAAATCCAGATGGGGTTGCTGATCACGAAGATCAGCATATTATGCAACAAGGAGGAAGGCAACCAGGAAGAGGTGATTGAATTCTAGATGCACGGCATCAGCCTTTATTCAATTGGGCAAGAGAAGTCCTGGAAAGAGGCCGTTTTGAACCACGTGATACAGCTGGAGATATCACAAAGAAAGTGAAGACTGATGTCCCAAATTTTGAAGGAAAATTTAATCCTACAGTATTTTCTGATTGGCTTGCTGCACTTGAAGAATACTTTGAATGGTTTGATATGTCTGATGAGCGACGAGTCAGGTTTACAAAGATGAAACTTGTTGGTTTGGCTAAGGTGTGGTGGCGTAGAATTGAAGATAATATGAGAAGGTTGGGACAGCAACCTATAGGAACATGGCAAGAGATGAAGATAAAACTCCTCGAGAAGTACATGCCTATTAATTACCAAGATAAGCTATGTGAGCAACTTGTTAATTTAAAGCAAGGTACGTCGAGTGTAACAGAGTATATGCAGCGATTTGATGAGATTAAAACCCGAAGTCAGATCGTGGAAGATCCTCGTCAAATCCTAGCACGTTTCAAGACTGGATTAAGGGCTGATATACACCGAGAATTGTTGAGGCAACCTGTTTACAGTGTGGAGGATGCGTTTCAAACAGCCCTTGACTTGGAGGAATACCTTAAGCCACTAAATAAAAGGTTTCCGTCAACTAATCAGAATATTAGATCACCGTATACGCAGCTAGCAAGTGGATCTAATGCAAAGGCAAATGAGAAGGGTAAGAATGTCATGCCTACTAAAGGTACTGGAAAGTATAATGATGGTTGTTTCAAGTGCGGAGAACCAGGTCATATGAGCTACAATTGCCCCAAGAAAAATCTGCATATGGGTGCTGAAATAGAGTCTGAAGAACAGCCACTAGAGAACGAGAATGATGGGGGTGACTTTGATTTCGGGACATATAAGGCTGACGATTTAGAGGAGCAAGAAGAGGACGTTTCACTTGCTACAGTAGTTAGGCGGATCCTAGCAGCTCCTAAAGTTCAAGAGGAGGATTGGCGGCGTACTTCCATCTTTCAAATGTTGGTTCGTTGTGGAACACAAGCCAAGAAGCTCATAATTGATGGTGGCCGTTGCATGAATGTGGTTTCAGCGTCAACAGTGGAAAGTCTCAAACTTCCTGTTGAACCACATCCTCAACCTTATAAAGTGGCTTGGATCGACAACTCAACTATTCCGGTAACACAACGATGTCTTGTTTCGTTCTCATGTAAAAACTATCAAGATTCAGTGTTGTGTGATGTAGTCCCCATAAAAGTTGCTCATATTTTCCTTGGACGACCTTGGCTCTATGACCGCAAAGTGAAACATTGTGGAGAAAGTAACACCTACAGCTTTTCTTATCAGAATAAGTGTGTAACTCTACTCCCGATGACTGACGCGGAGATTAACAAGCATAAGGAACCTTCACCAAAATGTCCGGTTACAAATAAGAACAAGTTTCTCCAGATCCTGACAAAGAAATCTTTCTTGAAAGAGAGCAGGGATAGTAATGTGATAATTGCTGTGGTTGTAAGACGCATCAAGGATTCTAAGTTGGCAACTAGTGAACTATCTCCAGAAGTTCATAAACTGTTGGATGACTTTTCAGATGTAGCACCTGAAGAGCTGCCAAATGAGCTTCCTCCTCTGCGTAACATCCAACATGAGATAGAATTTGTGCCGGGATATCAATTACCTAACCTTCCAGCATATCGTATGAACCTACTGAACACGCAGAGCTTAAGAGACAAGTGGAAGAGTTGCTGGCCAAAGGGTATATTCGTGTAAGCTTAAGCCCATGTGCTGTACCTGCTTTACTAACGCCAAAAAAAGATGGAACTTGGCGTATGTGTGTTGATAGTCGAGCTATTAACAAGATTACTATCAAGTATCGGTTTCCAATTCCTCGACTAGATGATATGTTAGACATGATGGCTGGTTCTATGATATTTTCAAAGATAGATTTGAGGAGTGGGTATCACCAAATCCGTATAAACCCTGGTGATGAATGGAAAACAGCGTTCAAGACCAAAGATGGCCTCTACGAATGGCTTGAAATGCCGTTTGGACTCTCAAATGCACCCAGCACATTCACGCGCTTCATGACACAGGTACTTCAGCCTTTTATTGGTCGTTTTCTGGTGGTATACTTCGACGATATTTTAATTTATAGCAAGAGCAAGGAAGAACACCTGGACCACCTGCAACAAGTCTTGCGAACTCTTCGCCAAGAAAAGCTTTATATCAACATGAAGAAATGTTCGTTTATGAGTACCCAGGTAATATTCTTGGGGTTTGTAATTTCTTCTAGAGGCATAGAAGTTGATCCAGATAAGGTAAAAGCTATACGTTACTGGCCGGTTCCTACTTCAATTAATGAAGTACGAAGTTTTCATGGCTTGGCGACATTCTATAGACGTTTCATACACAATTTCAGCAGCATAATGACACCCATAATAGATTGCATGAAACAAGGAGCTTTTACTTGGACTAAGGCAGCAACACAAGCGTTCCAAGAAATCAAGCACCGAATGAGTAATGCTCATGTTTTGCGGTTACCTGACTTCTCAAAATTATTTGAAGTAGCTTGTGATGCATCTGGTGTTGGAATTGGAGGTGTACTTAGTCAAGAAGGCCACCCAATAGCATACTTCAGCGAGAAATTGAATGAGGAAAAGCAGAGGTACTCTACATATGATAGGGAATTTTACGCGATAGTGCAGGCATTGCGGTATTGGCGACACTATCTTATTTCTAAGGAGTTTTTACTCTATTCTGACCACGAAGCATTAAAATACATAAATTCCCAAAGAAAACTAAACCACCGACATGCGAAGTGGGTTTCATTTTTTCAAGAGTACACATTTGTTATTAAACACAAGGCAGGAGTGGAGAATAAAGCATCAGACGCGCTTAGTCGTGTGGTACATCTTCTTTCTTCAATGTCGGTACAAGTAGTAGGCTTTGATTTGCTCAAGAAAGACTATCCGGCATGCAAAGATTTCAGCAGTATCTATGCTGAATTAATGGCTGGACAAAACACAAACTACCGAGATTTTTCTTTACATGATAGCTATCTATTTTGGGGAACTCGTTTATGCTTGCCCAATACCTCTTTACGGGAGGAAGTGGTTAGAGAACTACATTCAGGGGGTGCCGCAGGTCATTTTGGGAGAGATAAGACTATTGCAATGGTGGAAGATCGTTACTATTGGCCAAGCTTAAAGCGTGATGTTGCACGGGTTGTTTCTCGATGTCGTACTTGCCAGATTTCCAAGGGAAGAAAGAAGAATGCTGGTTTGTACACGCCCTTACCAATACCACATGAACCATGGCAAGATTTAAGCATGGATTTTGTTCTTGGATTGCCAAAAACATTCTGGGGACATGACTCTATATACGTTGTAGTGGATCGCTACTCCAAGATGGCTCACTTTCTCCCTTGTTCAAAAACATCTGATGCCTTACACATTGCGAAGATATTCTTCAAAGAAATCGTTCGACTTCATGGTTTGCCTCTTACAATTGTATCTGATCGCGATGTGAAGTTCATGAGTTATTTTTGGCGTACTTTATGGAAATTGCTTAATACAAAGCTTAAATTTTCATCAGCTTTTCATCCTCAAACCGACGGTCAGACCGAAGTAGTTAATCGCAGTTTGGGTAATCTCCTGCGTTGTCTTGTTGGAGATCATGTTTCTTCTTGGGATCTTGTACTTCCTATGGCTGAATTTGCATACAATAGTTCAGTAAACAAAACAACAGGTCGCAGCCCATTTGAAATTGTCACAGGTTTACAACCAAGAAAGCCTATTGATCTAGTCCCATTACCCCCTGAGGCACGCCCTAGTGCTGAAGCAGAAGAGTTTGCTGAACACATCCGCTTGGTGCACAATGATGTTCGACGCAAGATAGCAATCAGCAATGAAGGGTACAAAGTATGTGCTATACTCTACCCCCACTTTCTCTACCCCACTTGTTATTCATATAAACTAACCCACTACTATTCTCTACCCCACTTTCTCTCTCCTACACAACTATCTACCCTCACAACACATCACCTTTTTAACATTTTCTTTAATTCCCGTGCATAACCTTAGTTTTGCAATTTGAAATAGGACGGGGGAGTATAAGAATCATGTGCTGGACCCAGACCTCTCGCAAGCCTATTGTTTGAGATGGGTCCCCAGAGGTTTAAGATTTTTGGTAGAGTATTCACTAAAAATTGTATGCGCCTAAACCAGTCTGCTATCTATTTTCATTTCACTTTTATGTAGCTTGGGTATCGTAGTTTTGTTAATTAATCTAAATTTTATTGTTTAGGGTGTTGATGTGGCTCTTATGTTTTCGCGTCCACACTCTTGTATGTTTTATGTGATGCTGCAGGAATGGGAAGGAAGGCATGATGTTGCAATGTCAAACTCTGTGACAACTGCGATTCGTGAAAGTGTTCGAGAGATGGCCATTGGTAAAACTAAAACACACGAGAAAGCTGACCGTGCAACTGTGGAACAGGTGGGCAACACATAATTTACCATTTGGAAGTTGGAATGTTTAAGATTATAGACTGTGTTTGTAGAGATACTGGATAACTATACAATCATTTAAGGTTTCGTTTATTTTGTCTACCCTGCTGTGGAGCTAAAGACGTTTCCTCCTGACATTTTCAGTACTGGCCAAAATTATTTATACATTTAAGAAAAATACTCCCTCCTCCCCAAAATGATCTTCACATTTGTCATTTGTCATTTGTCATTGTCCCAAAAAGTTCTTCTCATTTCTACAATTTGGGCTTAAAAGTTCATATACCAAAAGTGAAGCAAGTATTCATATTCTTAAAAAGTTGAATAGTCAAATGGAAAGATCATTTTGGGACAGAGGGAGTATCTGATAAGCAACCTCTTTCTATTATTATAAGTTAAAAATTTCTACTTCGACTTCTACTTCACACTTACAACCATATGTGGGAATAATATGTATGCTTTGAAGCTTTAATTAGCTTTTTCTTTTATTTTGGAGCTTCTAAAATCATCTTCTTGCGCATGAATGTGCTTCTTTGAACATTCTTATTCCACATTTTAAAAGTATTTACTTTGTTTTTCAGGCAATTGATCCAAGAACGCGCATGGTTCTGTTCAAAATGCTTAACCGGGGTATCTTTAATGATATTGATGCTGCCAAAAACGTACCGGATCAGCCTTTCGTCTAGCGGTTCGGATAAATCTAGCAATGAGATCTTCCCCGTTTGGATCTGCGCGTAATGAACAAACGTAAACTACGCCGGGGCTTCACCGGCGAAGGCGCATGAGAATAAGAATAGGGATTGTGTATGAAATGAAGAGAAAACAATTGACTATAGTTTAGAGCCAAAAGAGTTCATTAACCGTTTCCTGTATGGAGGACCTGTTTATATAGGCATGGGTGAATGAGTCCTGAATTGTCAAGTAATCCAGAATGCCCGTGTTGATCTAGGACTCGTATTCCTTGGAGATAGACTCCTGATAAGGATGATTGATATCCTGATAGTATTGCAGTAGAGATATCCTTGTTTAGATAAGGATCCTCTGTATTTGTGTTACTCGAATTGTTATATAAGCCTCCCGATATATTTGGGAGGTAATATCATTAATGGGCTGGCCCGTCATCTATCTCGGCTTCGTTATAGAAACCGAGCTAGGGATAAGGCCCTCCGATATCTCGACCTCGGTAACACCGGCGTTCCCGGCCCACGAGCTACTGAGATATGTCAGTCTATAAGATCTTGGGCCCCTTGTTATGGGCCTCTTGGTGTGTGAGCCCAGAATCTATGGGTCCCATTTGACCAAGTCAGTTTATGTCGTTCAGTGGCCCCCGGGTTTCTATCTCGGCATGCCGAGTAGGAACTAATAATATTTATGACATCCTTGTATGACATCACCTTTATTTATTGTTGATTTGATAGTCAGCCGCCAAATCCTTATTCCTTTAGATATTCTGAAATCCCTTTTTGATGTGCTCCAGGTGAAATCATTATCCTTCTTGGGAAGTGACTACTTCATTAATTTATCCTCAATTATGAGTTGCATAAGTAAATCTTCACCCCTTCATATTCGGGTAGTATATATAAGATCCGCCCCTTGGTATTTTGTTTTCCACAAATCGTTTCCTCTTCTCCTTTCAAGATCCTTCAAGAACGTTCAAGATGGTCTCAAAACGAACGTATGACGACGCCTTCCCCGAAGAAGTAGATTCAGATGTAGAGAACCAAGCTGAGGGTTCAGGTTCATCGAGTAGCGGCGATTCTATGTTTCCTTCGAAGAAACGTTCATTTTTTCCGGCTGAAGAATCACCGTCTGACAGTAATGAAGAATTCTCAGAGCCAGACCCAATCTTCAGTGAGAATGAGTTTTCCGATGATAATGATTGTAGCGAACATGATGGTGAAGACCATGATGAAGATAAGGATGAGGGTGATGATGAAGACGAGGATGAGGATGCGGACGTCAGAGATGGCATTGATGTTGATGATCAAGGATATGAAGGGGATGAAGAACGGGAGGAAGATGATGAAGACCAAGATCAAGATGTTGATCTTTACTGAATCTTTAAGTAGTTTGTCCCGTTAGTTTCCTCTTGATTTTGTACAGGTCAGGCCCCCGACCGGTTGTGGGGGTCCTTTTGCTTGTTTATAATGGAAGTTCTTTTTTCTTTCAATCGTTGTTCCGTCAGGGACTCTCGTCTGTGTAATGCTATGATGACTTCTGATTCATTGTACTTTTGTTTCATGACTCCCTTAACATAGCCAAATTCATGAAGTCATCCTCAACTCATGACGACCATCCGGTTATGTCGGCAAGAAACATGCCAGAAATAGCTTTCCCATACTTTGGTCTGTGCTGGTCGATACCGAGATGTCGTTGCACATACGTCGGTCTGTGCTGGCAGTCTTTCGATTGTTCACTGTTTTCTAGGACCATGATGTCACAAACTAGTGACGTCGCTTGTGTCAGGCGACGATGGGTAAGCGAAGGGACTTTTTGCTTTATGGGGAATTAACATCCCTTAACTATAGGCAATGATGATTTAAGGTGATGACATGTGCAACCGCCAATTACCACGAGATTTTCACGAGATCTTGGATGGATAGGGGGCAAATTCTCGGGGTATACCCGAACCGAGAATCTCAAACGGTTGAAATTCCTAAATCCCCAATTCACTTTTTACTTGAACAGTCAAAAATCTTTTGAATTCAGAACATATTTCAACAACGATTTTACTGGCGACTATCATACGTTGCTTGATTCCAGCGAGTTTCAACCAGTGTTTCGGCGATACTTCTTCTTTTCGCCCACTTATCCTCAGTCTTCGACTTACAACGCTTTACTAGGTACCCTTCTATCCCTTTTGTATTTCCGATTTCTCTATGCCATCTTCCATCTTAGCTCTGTTTCACCTCTGTTCTCGCTATTAGAATGTCCTTTGACTGTTCATCTTCGAATCGTCTGGGATTTCATAGAGTGAGCCGTAGGATTTACCGGAGAACAGATGGTCCTTGGTTTCTGCTGTCCTTGGGTGAGGTTAAAGAATTTCTTGTAGCACATAGGGCTTTCAATGGAATGGTAGAATGGCCTACCAACAGTCGTCGTTTCGATCGCCTTTAAGTGATGAGCCCTAATTTAGTAATTTTATTTTCTTTGCCTGAACTTCTGAGGCATATTTCTTCTTATTATGTTATATCGGAGGACGAGGTGATCCCCTCGGCTTCTGTGGAAAGAATGAGGGGGGTGAATGCATTCCCCGTCTCGTCTTCTGATGCTAACCCCCTTTATTCTTCTGCAGCTATGTCGGGGGAAAGTACATCTGCCAGAATAGTGGACCAATTCAGGGACGACATCCCCGAGGGGAGCCGTGGTCATGGTCGTAGGAATCTTAGGCGAAGAGAGAATATCGTGGCTCCCAAGAAGCCTAAACAGCCCAAGGCTGGTGATGAGATGATTGAATATCTTCATAAGGACTGTAGGATTTCTCGTGATGACTATGACTTGTCTTACGAGTCCGCTCCTGTTCTGACCACTGATGAAGAGATGGCCGACTTCTATTGGAACCACATAGAAGTAGTTTTTTTCTTCAAACAGTTCCAATTAGGACTCCGGTTACCACTTGATCCTTTTATCTGTGAGTTCCTGGAGGATTGGCAAGCCGCTCCTGCCATGTTGGGAGCTAACGCGGTTAGGTATTTGACTTCTTTTATTGTCTTGTGCCGGAGTCTGTGCTTTAAGCCGTGCCCGATGGCCTTCTATCATTTTTTCAAACCAAGTTTTAACGAAACCTCTCAGGTCCTGACTATTCGGAGTAAGCAAAGGAAACCTAAAATCAGCGCTCCAATATCTAGTTCAGTCAGCAAGGTATCGGGGTGGAATAACCACGTCATCATGGTGGAAAGCCGACTTGGGTGGGAGTTCCCAGTGCCTACCAGCGTCCCTACGGCCCCCGAGACTTGTTACAAGGCCCCTTGGGGTGACGCCTTAGTGAGGAGATTGGAGGAGTTTGCGGCTGTTCAGCAACTTAACTGGTCGTCTTTGGAGGCCAATCATGGTTATTATGTTCAAGCGGGAGTCATGGCGGGGCCTTGGGCTGATGTGAGTGCAATGTTGCCCATATCCAGAGGCAACCGCTATCCTGATTGGGTTATCCATCCTAATTTTGTTTTTATAAGGGATTGTGAGGTCTGCCGTGCTCAGGATGAGGCCTGTCTGAAAGTCCAAAAAGTTGTCGGATGTAAACCTTTGCTCTTGGTTTCTCAGTCCATATTGTGATTTTTTCGTGTCTGGCTTCTAACTCTCGTTTTTGTTTTCAACAGATTTGAACATGGAGGAGGAGAGAGAGTTGGCTCGTGTGTATTCTTCCGACCCCAACAAGCTGTTAAACAAGAGGAGGCTGAGATCGAAGACCTCGGGACGTTCCAGAAGACATGCCGATATGGGAGCTCGGCGGGAGGCCTTAACCAATAAAGAGGATGGTCCTTTCCCTACTACCGACGTAGCTCCCGAAGGTCGAGTTGAAGTGAACGTAGGTGGTGCCGAGCCAACGGTGAATGCCTCTGTGCCAGATCACGCTGGAGACACTGTTTTTGAGGATATAGGGACAGCGGATGGCGGTGAACCCCTTAGTGAGAAACGGGCTAGAGATGGAGATGAAGAGCTGCCCGGAGAGTCGTCCCCCAAAAGTCATGCCAATACCATTCCACCAACTGCTATTCCGTCTGCTTTTTCCTCCGAGGAGATTGATGCCTTGATAGCAGATTTTTCAGATGTCCATCCGTTGAAAAGCTTTGATGTTACTGCCAGATCTGGTCCGATGATGAGACTTGGTCGGCCAATTTTGGAGCGAGCCTTTGATGCCGATCTTCTGCAAGGATTGACTTCTACGCCGCCTACCTACGCCCATATCGCTGAACGTAAGGGTCTCATTATTGCTGAGGTAATAGACTTAACCTGTGTATTTTCTGATTGTTCTTTTGTTCCTCTATTTGATCTCAACTTCTTTGTGTAGCTTGCCACCCTTGCCAAACGTGAGGCGGCGCAATGGTCTGGAGTTAACAAGAAGATGGCCGATCTGGAGAGCAAAGCGACTCGAGCCCAAGTGAAGCTAGGCCAGACTGTGGAGTTAGTCAATAAAGCGCGTGACAATGCCAAACTGGCCCATGCCGAGAGGATCAAAGTTGTCGAGGAGGCTAATGCCGAGATAGAGAAGCAGAAGGTAGTTGCTAGGCAGTTTGAGGAAGAGGTCAAGTCACTTCGGGAGGAGATTGAGAAGGATAGTGAGAATGCCGCCCTATTAGCCAAGGAGAAGGAGGAAATGGAGATGAGGTTTCAACAATTTGGAGGAGAGTATTCCTGCCAAGGAGAAGTCTGCTGTATTGAACTTCCAGCGTACCGTAATGCCGTCGATCATTGATGATCAAGTAAAGACTACTTACGTCGATGGCTACACACATGCAGCTCGCCAACTCCACATAGATCCTGAAGTAAATGTTCCAATTGAGAAATGGGCCCGTCTTTTGCTGAATGATGCGTATGGTATGGAAGCCCGTGCAGCACATTCCCTGATCCCGTACTCTAACAATACCCTTAAACTGATAGCTCAAGAGGACGAGGCTGAGGGGAGACCGGTTTGGAGTGTTCCCCCAGTTGATCCCAACAACTTTCATGCCTTGGTTGAGCGTTTTCAGGAGGAGTTGGGCCATGATGAGGAGGCTAACGATGAGGAAGAGCAGGCGCCTTGAACTTTGTTGTGTAGAGCCGGTGAGGCTGTATGATACTATTTTTCTTTAATGTCTTGAAGCACCCATGGCATTCCGAACACTTGAGGAAATATTATCAGTAACATCTAGTTCGGAATGCATACTCTCTCTCTCTCGATATATATAAACATACTTATATAAACACACACACATACGTAACAATATATATGTATATACACATACTTATATACATATATACGTACACACACACGTATAAAAATATTTATGTTTATACACATAAAGATATACGTATATATACACACATATATATGTATGTACTTGTATATATGTATATGTTTACGTGCCTTTTTCCTCTTTATTTTTCAAGTGAATTGTATGACTCTTCCATGCTATTACAACTTACAAGTATCCTGGATCCTTGCCACTAATATTCACTTATGTTCATTTGTTTCATTCAAACAGGCAAATGTTTATCATGCTACGAAATCTGATGGTTCAGAACTGGCAATTAAAGTGTACAAAACATCTGTTCTTGGCTTCAAGTATGCACGATGATCCCTCAACTTATTGAGATGACATACCACGTCACATTAATAGTAGTTTGTTGTTAATTTTTAATTGAATTGCCTAAATGTTTGCACCTCTGAACACAGAAAATTTCAGATGGCATGGTAGTAATCCCTTGAAACATCTATATTTTGAGATTAACTGATTAAAATGGCATACTTGATGTTTAATGATTTATAATGAGTTTTTGAATGTGCATTTTATGAAAAGAATCGACAGTCCTATAAAATTGTCTACACTTGTCAGTTGTCAATGATGCTCTCCTTTATCTTCTCGTAACTATAAATGTAAGTTTTGGACTGAGGATCTCAAGCACAATTACCCGTGTAAATCCATAAATATGTGATTAATACGTACGCCAACAACATTGCTATATATTAAGGTTCATGAAGATTAATGTTAGAAGCTACATGAGTCTGATGGCCTAATAATCGTAGCATCATGGCAGTTGAGGTTAGAAACATGGAATAAGTAATAAATAAACACAACTCTTTAGTAATACCTGAATCCACTCTAGCGTCTGAAGCTGCTCCAAAACCCTTATACCCATGAATCCATGATCTTCTCATGAAGGTTTTTTACAATTGACATAAATTAGTCTGTCAAGTCCAAATTTTGATACAATCTGCAAGAAATATACTACAAAAGCCGTAGGTGTTAGTTGTCATTTAAATGATGGGGGTTGGGTGTACAAATAGGTGGATAAAAGATACATTATACTCCCTCCGTCTCATAACACCTTGCGCCAATTTCCTTTTTGAGTGTCCTTGTTATTTTAGAAGAAAGAAAAACAGAAAAGTAGAGAAGTAAATTTGCTGAATTGCAGAATAGAAAAGAGAACTGATATGATGCAACAAATGAGGATGATTTCATTCATTCTGGAGCATTACATTTATAGTGCAACTAGCTGAACTGAAAAGATAAAATATCCGTAGAAATAAGGTAACAACCTTAGTAATCCTGATATGAGATAATGCTAACAATATCCTAGAGACTAGGACTTTATTGACTTAACACAAACTGATTATTGACTAAAGCTGAATAGGAAACAACCAAGCAGTCCTAAAGCAAATCATAACAGTCCTCCTTGCTTTAGGTACTGCAAACTCCGATCATCTTCCTTAGTAACCCAAACTTACTTGCTGAAAGTGACTTCGTGAACAAATCTGCCAGTTGATCTTCTGACTTGCAATAAGCCAGTGCCACTTTTCCACTCTGTTGCACTTCCCTCAAGAAGTAAAGCTTGATGTTGAAGTGTTTTGTTTTTCCATGAAACACTGGATTTCGTGAAATTGCAATTGTTGCTTGATTATCAACAAGAATCTCTGTACTTCCATTTTGCTCCATATGTATGTCAGATAGAACTTTCCTCAACCATAAAGCTTGATTTGTTGCTGCGGTTGCAGCAATAAACTCTGCTTCTGCAGTGGATTGTGCTACAATCTCTTGTTTCCTTGAACACCAAGAAAAAACACCCGAGCCTAGGCTGAAACAATATCCTGAGGTGCTTTTCATGTCATCAACAGACCCAGCCCAGTCACTATCAGAAAAACCACTCAACTTGAAGTCTGAACTTTTCTCAAACTTGACACCACAATCAAGAGTACCCTTGATAAACCTTAAGACTCTTTTTGCTGCTCTTAAATGTACTTCACTAGCACAATGCATAAAACGAGATAAGAGACTTACAACAAATAGAATATCAGGCCTCGTTGCTGTAAGATACATTAAGCAGCCAACCAAACTTCTGTAATAGCATTCATCCACTTTATTAGCACCATCTTCTTTGCTGAGCTTTTCTTTTTGACCTATTGGTGTACTTATCGCTTTGCACTCCTCCATCTGAAATTTCTTCAAAATTTCTTTTGCATACTTCTTTTGACAAATGAAAACTTCATTCTTTCTTTGCTGGACCTCCAAACCAAGAAAGTAAGTCATAAGACCAAGGTCCGTCATCTCAAAGACTTGCATCATTTCTTGTAAATCTTCAATCATCTGCGCATTATCTCCTGTCACCAAAAGGTCATCAACATACAGAGATACAATTAGAACATAACTACTCTTTTGTTTGAAATAAAGAGTAGCTTCAGACAAGCTTCTTGTGAAGCCCAAGCTCAGCAAATGTTCATCAATCCTGTTGTACCAAGCTTTTGGAGCTTGTTTTAGGCCGTAAAGAGCTTTTTTTAGCAAATAAACCTTATCTTCCTCATCTTGCACAACAAAACCTTCTGGCTGCTCTACATAAATTTCTTCCTCTAGAAAACCATTTAGGAAAGCTGATTTGACGTCTAGCTGAAACACTTTCCAGCCCTTTTGTGCTGAAATGGCCAATAACAACCTGATCGTGTCTAGTCTCGCAACAGGAGAGAACGTCTCAGAGTAATCAACACCAAAAATCTGAGCATACCCTTTAACGATGAGCCTTGCTTTGTATTTGTTGATGGAATTATCAGCATTTAGCTTTGTTCGGTACACCCACTTTACTCCAATAATCTTTCTGCCTTCTGGTTTGCTGACTAACTTCCAAGTGTTGTTCTTGCGAATCATTGACATCTCCTCCTCCATTGTTTTCTTCCACTTTGGGTCTTTAAGAGATTATTCATGATCAGCAGGTTCATATAATGCTACATTGCATCTTTGATAAATGTCTGAAAGTGATCGTGTTCCTCTAACTGGTGGATCATCCACCATTTCAACTTCCAGCTCTTCTGTTGTCTCCTCCTCAAAAGAATTGCTTCTAAATTCTTCCAAAAGTGTGCTGGTTCTTTCTGAAGTCTTCCAGTCCCACTGTTCATCCTCGAAGAAGTCAACATCTCTAGTAATTACCATTTTCTCTGTTTGAGGATGATATACTTTGTAGGCTTTAGAGATTGTGCTGTAGCCAATAAAGATTCCTGGAATCGATTTTTTGTCTAGCTTATCCCTCTTCACCTATGGAACATGGACAAAACACAAACTACCAAACACTTTCAGAAAACTTAATGAAGGTATATACCCATACCAAACTTCAAATGGAGTTTTGTCTTTTATAGCTGCACTTGGAAGTCGGTTTTGCAGAAAAACCGCTGTATTTGCTGCCTCTGCCCAAAAACATTTTGGCAATCCCTTTTCATGTAGCATGCATCTAGCCATCTCCATGACGTACCTGTTTTTCCTTTCACTCACTCCGTTTTGTTGCGGAGTGTAAGGAGCTGTGAGCTGATGTTCTATACCAGCTTCCTCACAAAACATGTTAAATTCTGAAGAGGTGTACTCCTTTCCATTATCAGACCTTAACATTTTAAGTTTGCAGCCACTTAAATTTTCCACATTTTTTTTAAACTTCCAAAATACTCCAGTAACTTCAGACTTAAACTTCAAAAATAAATCCAACACATTCTTGTAAAATCATCAATGAAAAGAATGTAGTACCTGCTTCCTTGAAGTGATGGCGTTCTTTGAGGTCCTCCAACATCTGTATGAACCAATTGCAGCTTCTCCTCTGTTGCTTTCCAAGATGATTTAGGAAATGGTTTCCTACTTTGCTTACCATATTGACAAGCATGACAATTTGGTAGGTGATCAATACAAGTCAAGGCCGGTAAACCTCTTGTCACTTCATCCTTCTTCATCTTAAGCATTCGTTGAAGATGACAATGCCCAAGTCTCTTGTGCCAAATTTCTGTGGTGCTAACATTAGTAGAATAAGTTGCATACTCCTCATCTGTAGGATCAAATGAGAAGCTTCTCCCTTTCACTTTAACACATAAAATTTCCTTTCCAGCAACATCATAAATGTGACAATACACATCTTCAAAGGACACCTTGAATCCTTTTTCTAATAACTGGCCAACACTGAGCAAATTTTGATCAACATCAGGTACATAAAGAACATCTGAAATAATTTTTGTACCTGAGCTGGTTGTCATTGCAATTGTTCCTTTTCCTTTTGCAGCTATATAGCCACCATTACCTATCCTGACTTTTGTCATTGCAGTAGGCTTTAACTCCTTAAAAAGAGTTTTGTCAAATGTCATATGATTTGTACAACCACTGTCAATGAGCCAACTCTCTGAGGAGACTTTTGTAGAGAAACAACTCGCCACGAATATCTGATCTTCTTCATCTTGATCAGCTATATTAGCTTCTTCCTCTTCTTTTTGAAATTTACTTTTGCAAATCACAGCTTCATGTCCAAGCTGATTGCATTTGTTGCACTTAGCATCAGGCCTCCTCCAGCATTTAAATGGAGGATGACCCATCTTGCCACAATGTTCGAAAGGAGCTCCCACCTTTGCTTTGAGTGCGACCATTTGAACTACTCCCAGAACTTTGGTGTTTGACTGACAAAGCTCCTTCAACGATAGACTCTTGTCTCATAAGTCTCCTTTGTTCTTGAGCCTGAAAAGCACTTAAAAGTTCTGCCAAGGTGATCTTAGACAAATCTTTAGTATTTTCCAAGGTGGTTATTGCAGCTTCATATTTTTCAGGTACCGTAACAAGAATTTTTTCAACAATTCTCGAATCATCAAACTTAGTGCCAAGTAGCCTTACCTTGTTGGCAATACCCAGCAGTCTGTCAGAATATTGTTTGATTGTCTCAGCATCCTTCATCTTTTGCAGCTCAAATCCCCTTATTAGATTGAGCACTTGCATTCCTCGTATTCTTTCATCTCCTGCATATTCTGTCTTCAAATACTCCCAGATTTCCTTTGCTGATTTGAGAGTCATTATCCTTGTGAAAATTGTTGTTGAAACACCAGCAAACAGTGCTGATTTGGCCTTCGATTTTCTGGTCTTCTTCTCCTTGTGGCTTTTCATCTGAGCTATCGTCGGATTAGTTGGCAGCGGAACAACTTCGTAATCTTCTTCAACGGCTTCCCATAGATCCAAAGCCTCCAGATAAGTTTCCATTCTAACAGCCCAAAGCTGGTAGTCCTCTCCATCAAAAAGAGGTGGAGCAACTTGAGAAAAGTTGGGGAAACTAGATTCTGACTCCATAGTACTCACAGGTCCCGTAAGAATAAAGCTCCGGTACCAATTGTTATTTTAGAAGAAAGAAAAACAGAAAAGTAGAGAAGTAAATTTGCTGAATTGCAGAATAGAAAAGAGAACTGACATGATGCAACAAATGAGGATGATTTCATTCATTCTGGAGCATTACATTTATAGTGCAACTAGCTGAACTGAAAAGATAAAATATCCGTAGAAATAAGGTAACAACCTTAGTAATCCTGATATGAGATAATGCTAACAATATCCTAGAGACTAGGACTTTATTGACTTAACACAAACTGATTATTGACTAAAGCTGAATAGGAAACAACCAAGCAGTCCTAAAGCAAATCATAACAGTCCTATTAGTAAGTCCTCTTTCCTAAAATGTCTATTCTTTATTCGTTTTTTATTTACTACCCTATCCCACCTGTCACACTAAAATCGTATGGCCCACTTGCAAATCCTACCCCACTTGTTCGACTCACAATCCGTTTCCCGCTTTGAATATATATATGTGTGCTCTCTCCTTAATTACCATGTCCAAGCAAAATGGTGCAAGGTGTTATGGGACGGAGTGAGTACATTGGAAACAAAAACTGATAAGAGGTGACTTGCCATACTTAACATTTCAACCGAATAAATCAATGTTCCATAGTAGGACAAGTCAGATTGCAATCTAGTACGATTTGAAACACCTTCTACAGAATGTGTCCAGCAATGTAGAGGTTGAATCATTTTATTGCAATAAGGAGGTACAAATAGCAGGAAGTGGAATACGTCTTCTCCACAAACAATAGACACCTCGTTATATAACTGATTCATCAAACGTGGAATCTCTTCTGTTAACTATTATTGAGATACATCAAAATTGACTTTAACGTCTGTCCCTTGGACTGTTTATTTTTTTTGGTACAAACCTTGGACTGTTTATGAAGTACTTCCTCCGTCCCCTAAATGAAAGTCAGTTTCACGAGAAATGTTAGATAGTTGACTTCCTAAGCATTTTCAACTGCATATATACATAATCCTCTCAATGAACTCACCATATAACTTCATTAGTTTAAGTACAAACTAGAACATGATGATTGGCAATTAGGATTAGGCAACTTCAACTAAAAATGGACATTCATTTAGGTACTAAACTCTTGCAAAAATATGCATTCACTTACGGAGGGAGTACTTGGGAGTTATTAACATTTTGATGTATAGTTTAAATCTCTTGGTATTGTTAATATCCATTTTTCTTGGCTTCATCCTATTATATGTACTATTGCATTTCATCTATTTACCTTCTGTGGTTGCATGTGAATTTTATTTTTATTTTTCAGGTAGTACCTGCCAATCTTGATGACATGGTTACGTTACTTATCTTTGTGTGCTATAAATAAATGATTTCAGGGATAGAGATCGGTACGTACAAGGTGACTACCGCTTCAGACATGGCTACTGCAAACATAATCCCAGGAAGATGGTAAAGACATGGGCTGAAAAAGAGATGAGGAATCTTATGAGGTGACAAAATCATTTTTCATTATTTTATTCTCCCCCCTCCCCCCAACTTGGGTACCTTATGACCTCTTCATCTTATTTTCTATGCACTAAAGCTGGCCTTATATTTTATGACTCGGGACATGAAAAAGTGAGTGTCCATCTTCAGTTTTCTAAGGATACTAAGGACGTTGACTTTTAATAAACACATACATAACCCATTAATGAGCATGCTATGTAAATTGCAAGTGAAACTTATGACATTATAGTTTATGAGGGACTTTAGGAACGTAGGGCACTAACTTTCTAACGAAGATGAATGTCTTTCTCCCATATATGTTCTATGGATTGTTTAATCTAATAGTTCTAGATATTATTCCTTCTTTTGATGCCTGATATAGAAGTTTGAAATTCAAAAGCTCATCCTTGCGCTTGACTATAGATGCCACTGAATCCTTGTTTTCATTTCCATAGTTTGCCAACTATGATTCCCAACATTATTGCAGATTGAGGCCTGCCTGCCAGGTCTTTGTCACTCCAAAAAATTGAGGACCTAATTATGATGTTTCTAGCTAGCATATACGTGATCAATCGGCTTCTTTTATACACTTGCCTTGTTATTAGATGAGACGACGCGAATCAATCGGTGGTTTCTGCATTTCTTCTGTGGGTGAGAAGAGGGCTATTGCTTTAAGGTTAATTCTTGGAACTAGAGAGGAATGTCTTATTAATACCTATAAAATTTGGAATTTGAGTACTGAAAAATCAGAAATCATGTGTAATTAGGACTTTCGTCTTTTTTCCTTCGTTTTTTGTTTGTTTGTTTTATTATTCATCTTTTTATTGCTTTAAATGAATGTCCTGAAAATGTAGGCTAAAGGCTGCAGGGATTCGTTGCCCAACTCCAATTCTTCTGAGGCTCCATGTCCTCGTAATGGAGTTCATAGGTATTCCTTTTTACATTTATTTTCTTTTTAGTGTTGATCTGAGTGTTATGTAAGGATTTCTGACAATACATGTCCTTCTTAAGTGCTAAATGGACCTTAACTATAAATTTTTCCTTTTAAAGTGTTTTTGAAAATCCACTTAAATCCCTAAGCAGGTTTTACTGACACTGAATCATCGTTCGAGCTTAAAGCTATATGTTTTGATGCCTACAGGCAAGGCAGGTTGGGCTGCACCTCGACTTAAGGATGCTGCACTCTCTCTTGACAAGCTGCGGGAAAGTTATGTGGAGGTCTATATCTTTCTTACAAATTACTACTTTCTTTCAGTGTAACTTTAAGTTGTATACTGCTTTTTGGATAATCATTTGGCTTTATATCATGCCAATAAGGTTCTGAAATAAATATCATCTGCTATATATTTAAGCTTTTATTTACCTTCACCTTTTGGCTTCTTCGTAGATAATTACAGCAATGCGAACATTATATCAGAGGTGCAAGCTGGTACACGGAGATCTTAGTGAATATAACATACTTTACTATGAGGTGATCCTTTATCCATTTACCTCATAATCCCTCCGTCCCGTAAATAAATGTCACACGTTCCTTTTTGGTCTGTCTTAAAATAAATGTCACATTTCTAAATTAGGTAATAGTCTTAGTGCAATAGTACCGTTGTGCATACATTGTACAAACAAGTAAAGCACATTTCTAAAAACGTTGACAAGTCAAATGCGACATTTATTTTCGGACAGAGGGAGTATTATATATTCTATCTATCAGTGTGCAGCAGATGAGTATTGGAACTCCTGTTTGCAGGGTCACTTGTACATAATTGACGTTTCTCAATCAGTCGATCTGGATCACCCTCATGCCCTTGATTTCCTCCGAGAAGATTGCATCCATGTGTCTGTAAGTTACCTCCATAATTCCTTATTATGTTTAGATATGAAAGTGCTTTAAAATTAGTGGTCAAACTCATTACGTGTTTATTGCTGTAGGATTTCTTCAAGAAACATGGTGTAGCTGTCATGACAATTCGTGAATTATTTGACTTCATAGTTGATCCAACTATTGATGATGATTCTGTAGATAGTTACTTAGAAAAGGTGTGAATCTTAATGTTTGAGCTTAAAATTTTAAAAAATAAAATCTGTGATTATCATTCTTTCATCTTTATTTTAACTCAATTCTGGATCTGTTTTTAACTCATTTCAGGTTCAAGATCAAATTTTGGCTAGAGGAGATAAAATGTCTGCAGAAGATGAAATCGCGGATGCCGTTTTTGTCCAGGTAATATATGATGTGTGATTGCTGTATCGTGTTTCTTATCTTTCTCTTAGAATATTTCCTTCTTCACAAGGTTTCAAGAATCTTGAAACAATCATTTCGTACAACTTTCCCGACATTCGTAAGATTTTCACATCAACTTTCCTGCTTAGAGGTTTGCTATACTCGCCTCTTCCAAAAAGATTGTCCCGTTCAACATGTCAAACTTCTTGGGGTTAATTTTGTTTTTTTTACCTGCGTATACAGTTATACTTTGAAATTACACTATTGTTATTGCCTTTTTGAGAAATGCAACATTCTTTTTTGGGACAATCCAAAAAGGAAAGACTTTTTTTTTCGAATGGAAGGAGGAGTATATTATAATTAATTGGATTCTGAGATTGTGCATTTTGTGCTTGTTTAGTCTTACATTCCAAAGACGTTAGATGACGTGAAAAATGCTGAAGCGGATGTTATTAGAATTACGGGTGGGAAAGACACAGGAGATATGTACTATCAGACCATTACAGGACTAAAGCACGCGCTTTCCATTTCTCCTCATCCTTCTTCAGCACAAGAAAATGGCCATCATCATAATTCAAAACAAGACCTTTCTCAAACTGACTCTCCTGCTAATCCAGATTCACGGAGACTTTCAAATTTGGAGGAGGAAAGTGAATCAGAGAATGAAGAAGAAGAAGAATCTGAAGATGATAAAAAGACGCCTGCAGAGAAGAAAGCTACGAGAAAAGAGAATAAGAAGAAAGTTAAAGAAGAGAAAAGAGAAGCTAGGAAGACTAAAATACCAAAATCCGTGAAGAAGAAAAAGAAGAAGCTGGCTAAAGCTAAGAAGACAAGGTAGGTGTAGAGGCAGCAGCCAACCAAAAAGCTGTATATACCGTGCCAAATATTATTTATTCTGCGCGATGAGAAGAAATTTTGCAGTCCTTAGTTTTGTAGGAAAAAATGGCAAGTTTAACAGTCGCGAAATTCTCTTTTTAGTTTATTAGAGATATGTTTTGTTTGGATAAACAATGATTTCGCAGTAATGCAAAATACCCTTTTAGTTCCTGATTTTTGGTACCTATTCGATTGTGTAAGAAGAGAATTTAAGTGATGACAATTCAATCCATTCTCTCTCTATATATATGAATGTGTATTTATTTGTGGAGCATTTTGTGTGTGTGCGCTCGCGTCTACTTTACAAATGATTTGATTAAGAAGAATATATACGTATACAAGTATGTGTGTACGTATACATGTGTACATATATAACCGTTCATATGTTTAATAAGAAGAAAAGAAATATCAAGGCAACAAGAACATCATAATAATTTTGACAGAAAATATGTATCAAGGGGAGGTATTGACATATTCATAAGAAAGGAAATACAGTAGTATAGAGGAGCTCTTGAATCAATAATGTAGCTAACTATACATGGCTATGCCTCGTGTTTCGAATGCGAAGTGTTTTTTTTTTTTTTTTTTAGAATGGCCAAGTTACATGTAAAAACCATGGGAGAATGAAGGCTAATACCAAACAAGCCATCATGAAGTTACAAAATGGTCTTCCCTGCCAACATCCTTCACTTGCTTCTGAACCGGGAATGCCATTCAACCGAACCTCATCCCACTCTTCCAACAGCCTTTGCTCTCTGATTTCCGCTATATTTTTTGCAGCCTCCCCACATATTTCACACACTCTGCAAAAATAAACATCAAGTTAACCAGTATTTCATGCCTTTGAGAAAAAAATAAAAAAATAAAAATAGAAAAATAGAAAAATAAAGTAAGGAAGAAAATTCAAAGTTTTAGCTCACAAATAACCACAAAGTTTTACCTGCTTCCTCTACCTATGATTAAGATAAAGATAGATGCATAACCTGTGTTATACACCCTAAACACGGACAGATCAGAGAATAATTATAACTTCTGACATGTATGTAACTTGGACTCAAAGCTTATGAATTCAGAATATGCATGAAAAGCATTCCTCGTAAAGATATCCTCAGATCAGAAATGAAGACTTGAACATACAATACAACCACACTCTTGACTGGAAATTTTAGGTGCGAGATACTACTAATCACTTAACTAAAACAAAAATAAAAAAGGAAATGGAAATGGAAATGGAAATCATAAAACAAAGTAATGCATATATACTTGGAAGAGCCATTCAAAACAACTCATCTGTAGAAGGAAATATAGTAAAGACAAATTCAGTCAGCAACGTAGGCCTTAAAAAGCGCACATTCCTACCACATCCCCCCCCCCACCCTCCCCAAGACACGCAGGCACACACACATAGCCAGGGATAGAGAAGACAATCCTGGATGAATCTTTCTTTTACTTCTCGCCAGCCATAAATTGTACTACATCCGTCCCAAAATAAATGTCCTTCAATATTTAGAAACAGTAAAAAAAAATCTCTTTATCAAGAGTAAATTTGAACATTTCTGGACATTCATTTTGGGATGGAGGGAGTATCACTTTTTCATACAAATACAGGTCGGTTTGATTTGGGGAAAAAAAAACCCTCAAAGATGGAGCATGAGAAATATCCCAAAAAACCTTGTTTAACGAGAAAAAAGTATATGAATGCTATTACTTTTGGTTATTGGTTAACTTTGGCCGCATGTTGTGTGCATGCTGCTGCAACATAAGGTTCTATACTATGTTATTAAGAACTTCAAATATTGGAAGAAGAAAGTGGACAAACTTCTATGACAAATAAGTTATCTTGTCGAACTATGATGCAAAAAAATGGACACTTGAGCCTCCCTTCTAAGTCAAGTCACTATCAATGGTCCTGAAAACATTTCAAACAAAAAAATGTAAATCTTCAACATAGATATGCTACTTTTGCATTTTCTGTTTCGTAATCAAACTCTAACTGCAATCATCAACTTCTTGAAAGAAAAAAAACTGTGCTTGTTGTGTGGGAGATCGACCAAGCAGATATCGATCAAACAAAAAATCAACAAGACCCCCAGAATCGCAATGCAGCAAAAATATACTACTCCCTCCGTGCCAAACTGAATGTCCTAAAAAAATAAAAAATAAAACAAATTTGCTCTTGATCAAGAGTAAATTTGAAATTCTTTTGGACATTCATTTTGCGAGGGAAGGATACTATTTATCAACTAAGCACAAAAAAAAAAAGAAAAAAAAAGCATAACAATTTTGACATTGAGTACTTATTATCGCAAACTGAAAAGGGATTATATTTACCGATTTCCTTTTAGCTTAAACCAAGTCTCTGCACAATGAGAATGCACAAAACTCATCCCTTCTTTGCAACCACAACCAAGTTGAATCAAATCCTTCTCCTTCACACAAGTTCCGCTCCCTTTTTCTAATACCTCAGGAATTAACTGACATATCCTACAAACCCTTTCAAATTCTTCACCACCACCACCAGCACTTCCACTAGCACCACTGCCACTTTTCACATCAATAACACATGAATGCTTCTCATCTTCCATATCATTCTTCTTCAACTTATCCTCCTCAACTACCGCTCCCGCATTTTTAAATATATCCCCATTTTCGCCTTCTTCATCTAACTAATCACTATGACAGTTTCTTTTACAGCCTGATCAACCAAATTCCTCGAATTCTCACTAGCCCCTTCATTGACCAAACCAACTGAATTCTTATTATTTTCTTCATTGATCAAACCAACTGAATTCTCACCCTTCCCTTCATTGACCAAACCAACTGAATTCTCAGTGTCTGTAATTTCCGACCGATTATTCATAATTAAAGCCAAAACTTCCCCAATTTGGGCACTCAAAAGAGACTCAGAACTCTACAAGAATCCAAAACAACATATACACATATATGTACAGCTACAATTACCGGCATTGTAGCTTCAAAATTATGATGATCAAAGCAACCCAAATCATATAATATACCCAACAATCAGATAGCAAGAATAGATTAAATAATAACAAATATGAAAAATCATCATCTAAAGAAAGAGTAATTGAAAAAAAAAAAAACGATTGATTCCTTCAATTCCACGACATCATATGAATCCAACGAATAATTAATCGACACTTATGAGGTGAATGCGTCAGGAAAGGGATATGTGAGATATTTAGGGTTCGAATTCAACTGCCAAAAGTCAAGATTTTACCCCTCTCTCTCTCTCTATCTAGGAATTTACAGAAAGAAAGGGTAATCACAATGTCAATTCATTGTTTGTTGGTGTTGATTGTGATTGGGTAGAAGAAGTGGTAAAGAATTGTATTTAATTCATGGTAAGATTATCGTATGAGGAAAGTTGTTGGATTCGGGTTTATTTATTTGGGGATAAATTTACTTGGATAATGTTATCAGTAACTGGGTTATGAACCAATCCGGCCCTGGCACATCTCTGGCGATTGATTGGAATATGGCCCCATTATACATAAAGAAGACGACGACGACAACTCGTACGGTCAATTTGGTTTTGATTGGGCCTTAAGGTCGCTGGTTAGGATGTCGACAAAAACTTCTACGAGAACGCCATGATCCTTCTCATAGCAGAGACGGGTTATTTTTGATCCATGACCCGGATCCATGATCTACAGGAAAAAAAAAAAATTATATTATTATTTTTTGGGTTTCTTTCGGTTTGTCAAAAGTAATAGTTACTATAACTAAATGTAACAAACGTGTTACTTATATGTAACAGTTTATATACATAAAATAATACATATATAGAAAAAAATAACAGTGTTTTTTTTTATGTTTTCTTCGTTTGCCAAAAGTAATATTTATTACAACTAAAATGTAACGAACGTGTTACTTATATGTACCAGTGTTTATACATAATTGTAACACATATGTATAGAAAAAGTAGTAATTCAACCATTTACATTTTTAGAGCTAAAAACACTTGATTAGTATTACATGTAAAAATATTACATTATCTATAGAAATATGTTATAATTTCTTTTATTAAAGTGTTACATTTACTTGTACAAACAATTACATTATGTATATGAGTTGTTACTTTTCAAATGTTACTTTCTTTCAAAAAATTAAATCAAAATACACAATATTTTACATTTTTGCAAAAGCACTATTACATTTCAGTATAAATGATAATTACATTTAGATATTGTTTGGGTTACACGTAATTATAGTTAGTATTACATTTGAAAAATGGGTAAAACGAGCTTTTGTTTTTTGTAAAACAAGTGTTACGTTTACTTATGAACAATGTTACCTTATATGTTTACAGTCATTACATTAAGTTATGGAAATTATTACTTTTGGTAAACGACGGAAAAGCCGGAAAAAAAAAGGGCCAATGGGTGGTTGCCATGTGGCAGGTTATGCCCCATGGGTCATGGGTCGACCTGTTTCTTCTATGAGACGGATTTAGGTGTTCTCACAAGAGACCACCTCTAAGATGTCAGGGTCGCCAAGGTCGGGTCAGGTATGAATTTGTCAAACTCATTTCTTTTAAAAAAAAAAACTGAAATCTTTTAGGGCGGATTCTACTCCCTCCGTAGCAAAGTTTGAGTTTGACTTTACACAGATATTAAAACAAACAAAAAATTGTAAATATAAAAATAAAGTAAGACGAAAAAACCTAGGAGTTTTTGTTGTGAGAATGATAAGTGAGTCAAATTATCTATTTTAAGTAATAAAGCAATTAAGTACTTTATTATTTATTTTTAATTTTGAGACAAATCAAAAAAAAAAAGTAAAAATTTTAAACTGGGACGGAAAAAGTATTTGAGTTAACAATAAAAGTGACACATCGATATATGACATCAACATCACTTTAACATTTGTACTGTCTAAACAACAAATCTAACATGCATACGAGTTTTATACTGAAAATAAGTAAGCAAAATAATCAAAATACTACTTAATCATCAATTTGTCTAACATACTGTCATTTTGTCATCAAAAGTTGATTTATTCTACCTAGCGTTAAATAGTTTAACAAAAATATAATTAGAATTTCCAAATGTGACCATAATATAACTCTCACCACCATATCCGACCACCCTTTGCCACCACCATTCCGTACAAGGGAGGTGTACAGTGGCGGACCCAAAGCTTAATAATCGGGTGGATGTGTCCCCACTAACAAAAGTTGCTCTAGTACAGTGGTAGTAAGTGTTATTATTTATTACTTGAATGAATCAAGCTCGATTCCGTCTACAATTTTTTTAATTGTGCACCCAGTTTAATATTAGTCTGGGTCCGCCATTGGAGGCAGTGAGTGGTATTGGTTGGTGGCCGCGATATACTATGGTGGTGGTGCGCGATGGTAGCAGGTAGTGGTGGGAGATGCTGGTGCTTGGTGGACAAGAAGAGAGTCAAGTTTGTTAGTACTTAATTCATGCCCTTGCTCGATTCAAATGAGAGACACGTCCTAGAATCTAGAGTAACCTTTTTGGTTAATTTGTACACTCCTAAATTTTATTTATCCTTTTACCGAATCTTTAGTTGTCTTAAATACGCGATTTTACCTCACAATGTTTACGACATTAAGCAAATTCATTTTCGTTTTTAGTGAATTCAAAGGCTTAAACCTACGATTCTTGTATGCACTTGACAATCACCTCCATACGTGTGTGTGTCACTGGCGGAGCTAGCATATGTTCTAAGGGGGCAATTGCCCCCATTGATTCTTAAAAAGTAAAATATTATTAGTGCAAAATTTTCAAAATTTTGGAGGTTTAGTGCAATTTAATGAAACTTGCCCCCTTTAAAATAAAAGAAAAAGTATACTAAAATTTTAATTTGCCCCCATTGAAATTTTGTGTAATTTTTGCCCTCATTGATAAAAAATCCTGGCTCCGCCACTGGTGTGTGTGTGTGATTATGTGAATGTGAGGTTGGTCTGGTTTAGAAGTAATGATCATGTGACTGTAAAGTCAGCAGAATCTAGTAATAATAGCGATCATGTGATTGTGAACTTAGCAGAGTCCAATAATAGTGATATTTACGTTAAACTGATAACATAATCACAAAATTACTACTCACTAATTTATACCGATTTTTTTCTCGATGTCGATTTCGTAGGTTTTAAATAGACTGATATTGAATGTTTAACAAGAACTGGTAAGAGAGCAGACTGATGAATACAGATTGGGATTAGTAAGTATGAACTGCAAATGAAGCCTACATTTTGTACCCAAAAAAAATGAAGCCTACATTGAGCCAACAAGGAATCGAATATGCTACCTGGATATTCCCCAAGGCAAGGCACTATCTTTACTTCACACTCCATGCCATAAAGCACATACAGGGATAGTACAACTTACAATATACAAGGTTATTAAATGCTCCATCGGGTCCGAAATATCGTCGCTTTTAGAGGGAAAAAAAATTGTCACAAATAATTGTTGCTTTTGGGTAAAAAGTATTGAAATTACTTTTTTACCCTTACATCATAGATTGTTGCAATTTATTGAACAATTTGATATCAAAAGTACTGTAAAAAAAAAACAGGTAAACGAATTTTATTTTCTACAGAAAAGAGTACCTATTTTGTGTTATGAGCAAGAATACATATCTTTCTTTTTTTTTTCTTTGAGCAAAAGAATACTCCCTCCGTCCCACTTCACTTGAGACTTATTTCTATTTTGGTTCGTCCCACTTCACTTGAGACTCCCCAAAATGGTAATCTTTTTATAATTTTATATTCAATCTACCCCACCCACTCATTGTCTCTCTTCATTTTCCACCACACAATTCATTCAACCAACCTGCTATTAACTGTTAAGGATTAGAGAAAGAGATAGTCGGAACCAATCATACATGGAGAAAGAGAATTGATATGAGAGACTCAATTTATTAATGAACAATATGTTACATATTTATAGGGTTACATGGAGTATCCTAGAGTCCTAATCTAATTAGGAAAACTACTACAAAAAGGAAACTAATGTTCTAGAATAATCTAGCTTGGTTTACAAGATACAATCTCTATATTTGGTAACTTGATATTTACAATATATGCTTGGAATATATAATATTTCTAATATACCCCCGCAAGATGGACGTCCGGAGGGAAAGACCAATCTTGGAAAGCGATGAGATGACCCGGGTTGATAAAGCGAGTGAGTTGATGTGATCCCGGTCTTGTATGATGTTGCATTGATGTTGACTTTACGTCCCAACCACGTCACAATGACGATTTTACGCTGGAATGACGTTTCTTTAAACGTTTCATCGATTACGTCGCAAGACGATTTTATGTCTCAACGAAATTGCTACTATGGCAGAGGTTTTTGGTCGCTACTATGGCGAAGTTGATGCTACTAAGGAAAAAAAAATGAGTGCTACTAAGGCAAAGTTTTGGCTCTTTTACGTCGCGAGACGGTCTTTGGCAATTTTACGTCGCGAGACGGGCTTTGGCACTTTAACGTCGCTAGACGGTCTTTTGGCACTTTTACGTCGCTAGACGGACTTTGGGGTTTGTTGAGATAGGGGTTATGTTCGGTCGGGTGTAGGGGTGTGGTTCGACTGAGTATTAAAAAAAAAAATGGTCGTGGTGTTTGTGTTTGTAGCTTGGGGTTAGTATGTAGGTTAAAAGAAGAAGTTTTTAAGGCTCCAGGATTGACAATTGAATTAAGAAGGGTTAAAAAAAAAAAATTCTTGGTTCACAGTGTGTTGGGTCGATGCAAAGGAAGTTTTAGATTTTAGTTTACAAAATACAATCTCTATATTTGGTAACTTGATATTTACAATATATGCTTGGAATATATAATATTTGTAATATTAACCCCACTTATTCTCTCTATTCATTTTCTACCACATATTTTTTTTTATTTATTCTTTTTTTTTTTTAGTTATTGTGCCCACCTCTTAGGTCTCTAAGTGAGGTGGGACGGAGGGAGTACATATTATAGAACACGTTTTAAAATGATGCACCCCAAACCGTTGAAAGAAAAAGACTGCGTTAAAAAGAAGAAAAAGACTGCGTTAAAAAGCACACAAAATCTTGGGAAAACGCGTTTTTTCAAGCGCTTAGAAAAAACATGTTTTAAAAAAAACGCGATGGCATTTTTGTAAATAATCAGAACTTATCAACGGTTCTCGATATAATTATAAAACCTTCTGGATATGATATTGATAGCCAGAACCTTTGAAAGTGATAGGCAGAAGGGTCATTTTTGTAAATAATCAGAACTTCTCAACGGTTCTGGATATCAATATAAAGCCTTCTGGATATGAGATTGATGGCCATAACCTTTGAAAGTGATAGCCAGAAGGGTTCTGGATATCAATATAAAGCCTTCTGGATATGAGATTGATAGCCAGAACCTTTGAAAGTGATAGTCAGAAAGGTCCTGGATATCAATATAAAGCCTTTTTGGATATCTATATAAAGTCTTCTGGATATGAGATTGATAGCAGAACCTTTGAAAGTGATAGCCAGAAGGTTTTGAAAAACACGTTTTTCCTAACCAGTAGGAAAAACGCGTTTTACAAGAGACCAACTCTAAAACGTATCCTTTTAAAAAAGCAAAAACTCATCCAACAAAGTTCATTTAAAAAGAGTCGGTCTTGTGAAAAACGCGTTTTACACTAAACTATAAAAAATGAGTATTTCACAATTGCCTTCTTTAATATTATCATGTGTCTGTTCTAATATTATAAAGTATCTGTTGTAATATTACATTTATAAATATTCAAGCAGACACTTTTATACAATCAAAGAGACACTTTTAGAGGTAGTGTTATGATTGTCATATTCAAGTAGACATTTTTATACACTCAAACAGGCACTTTTAGAGGTAGTGTTATGATTGTCCGTTGTAGTGTTAAGAATGTCTTTCTTAGTGTTGAAAAGTGCCTCCTGTAGTGTTGAAATATGCCTCTTACATTCTAAACAAGTGGTTGGTGAGCTTTTAAAAGTTAAAAAACATGTGTCTGTCCTAATGTTAAAAACTGTCTCCTGTAGTATTGAAAACTGCCTCTTGTAGTGTTAAAAAGTGTCTGTTGAGTTTTATAAGTTTCAGTTATTTACAGCAATGCCACCACGTCTTTTAAATAACGTTCCGCTTATTTACAAAAATGTCACTCCGCATACGAAAAACACGTTTTACACTAAAACGCGCGTATAAAACGCGTTTTTTCTAAGATTTTCTGATTTAAAAATCGATGCATCCGAGAATCCGATAGTTAGAGATTGAAATGGTTATAGTGTAAAATATACTCTCCGTTCTAAAATGTTGTTCCCTCTTTTTTTAACGTTGGTACGAAAGAATTTTGAAGAATAATTTTTGTTTAATCAAATTATCTTAATGAAAATATAAAATTTGTTATTTATTATATTTATAATGGTGTATCGATAATTCTTTTTATAATTTTTTTTATGATAAAAATATCTAATTATTGCTCAAAGTTCCTTCTTCGTGTTAACGTTAAAAAAAAAAAAATGAAACAACATTTTGGGATGGAGGGAGCAGAGCATGTTATTCCCAACATGTAAAAATGATGCACCAAACACTTTACAAACAAAAAGCTCCATTTAAAGAAGTTCCATTCTAAGAAATGCTCCATTCTTAGAACTCGTATGATATTTAGCATCAGATTTGTTTTAAAAAAAAAAAAAAAAATGCACCAAACAAGCTCATAATCTTGGTGAATTTTAGCTTAAAAAAAAAAAAAAAAAAAACTACTCCTCCTTAACACCTTCCAAAGTCAACTAATCCAAGTCCTTGAAATGCAAATGAATATCGGAAACTAGCATGGAAGAACTATAAGTCTAGCCAACACTAACACAGTAGGGGTGTAAGTGGTTCGGTCCAAACCGCGGTTTGGGACCAAACCGAACTAAACCATACGGTTTGGTTCGGTTTTTAAGCATAAGTAGTTCGGTTCGGTCTCAAAAATTGGTAAACCGCGTGGTTTGGTTTGTGGTCTGACCCCTCCAGACCGAACCAAACCAAACCGCCAGACCGAATCATCAGACTGAACTACCAGACCAAACCGCCAGACCACATATATTAGTCATATATTTGTATGTTAAGTAACATTCACCTTTAAATTATTAAAATAATTTACATTACATTACATCATCCTTAACTCTCGTTTTGCATCTTATTCAATATTCATTTCATCGAATGTTATATTCATTGAGACACATAGTTAACAAAGTTCTGTAGTGTATTCACTTCTTTCAGCTTCTTTATTCATTTGATATTTTCATTCTTCCGAATTTTCTCATTTAAACAGAGTGTAAACCATAATTTGAATCGTCAGTCTGGACCACATTACTGAACCGCGGTCTGAACCAAACCGAACCAAACCATGGCGGTTTGGTTTGGTTCGGTTTGAAATTTTTCGTGGTTCGGTTTGGAATTTTCCCAAACCGATGACTAGTAGTTTGGTCTCTAAAACGGCCGAGACCGAACCAAACTGAACCATTTACACCCCTATAACACAGTACCAAATGCTGCATTTGCTTATAGCAAAACTCTTCTGTATAATACTCCGTCCCCAAAATGATCATACTTTTTTCTTCGTTGTTATTGTGAAGGAACTTTGAGCAATAATTTTAGGTTGATATAATTATCGTAATGAAAATCTAAAACTTGGTATTGATTCTATTAAGACAATTAAATCAACCCAAAAAAAATATTGCTCAAAGTTTTTTCGCATTAACATAAAAAAAAAAAAAAATGAATATCAATGTGAAACAGAGGGAGTATCCAACTAAAGCAACCAGCATTCTCAAAGAGAGGCTTGAGCACGCCCCTTCCTCGCTTACGCCAAAAAAAAAAAAAAAATGGGGGACGGAGAATATAAATGTTTTCCAAACGCTTATAATCGTACACTTTTGATATACAGAAAATATAGATAAACACGGAACATGTCTTTCATTCTATTGTTTGTAAACAAATACAAAAACAAGCAGAAAGATTACAGATAGGAAACAAAAAGAAAAAAAAATAAAAAAAAATACGACACTAAATCATAGTTTTAAGTACAACAGTGGGTAGGTACATTTTTGCACATTAAAGAACACCAAGTATAGCAAAAACCATGCACTTTTCTTCTTGGCTTTCTCTATTTGGTGAGGGGTTCTTTCTAGCTATTCGGTACACTCCTTACAAACTCCTGATGCAATAAAAAAAAAGAGGGCTTCCTGATCACTGCTATCAAACCTATACAAAAGAGACGTTCTTCCTTTCTTTCTCCCATTTTTCCCCGTCACCGTATCAAAGAGAGAGAAAGAAAGGAGAGAGAGAGATGTTACGAGGAAAAAATATTAAAGGCAGAAAGTAGACACGCAGCTCCTTTAATTTGTACTAGTTGCCCTCCCAGAAGAAATAACGGGCCTCAAATGAAGGGGTGGTATAGACTCCTTCCACAATCGGCTTAACCCAATTTCTTTATAACATGTTTATGTCCCTGCAGGATGTGAAAATTGTAGACCCATTTGTCTTTTCACATGCTCTGGTATAAGCCTATTGATAAGGTCTGGGGATGCACCCGATAGCTGTAAACCAAACAATATGATAAGTCAAATGCATGGTCATTCTCCAATAATTACATGCTCAGTGATTTGTTATTCAGATTGAAAATTATGAAAATATCGTAAATAAATTATCTAAATCAAAAAATCAGAGAAAAATTTCTTTAACTAGTTAAAGGACTAATAATGTGGATGAAACTTTCATGAAAAGTTTTACAAAAAATACAGCTGGTAAAGCTTCTTTTTGACACGTGGACCCATATATTTACCTAATTCTCCCTCTGTCCCATAAAGATGTTCCCATTAGCCATTTTTGTGTGTCCCAAAGAGAGAGTCCATTTCCAAAATTGTTAGGCTAACATTGAACTTCCAAAATTGACAACAATGGTAGAAGAGGGAGAGAGGAGAGGATGAGAGTCAGCCAAAGATAAGGAAGAAGTAACGGAGTATCAAGTAAACCTCATTAAGGTTAGTGATGGAAAGAAAAATAAGTTGTTAAAATGTTTGAATAGCGAAAGGAGATTATCATTATGGGACGGAGGGAGTATAATAGACATTACCAGATAAAACATTAAAACAAACTATTTAAAGAGCATACCTCCTGTTTGAAGTTGAAAAGAGGTGGTAATGGGCGACCATTTGGTAATCGAGCATTGGGTTGCCGAAGCTCATCAAAAAAGGGATGTGCACATGCTTCTAGCTGCAAGAACATTAATCAGGTGTCAAAAACTAGATTAAGTTGCATATAAGTATGAATGAAGTAGCAATAAGCACTCAACACAAAGCAGCTCGTAAACTAACTTTCATAACAGACATCACTACACAAACACACGAAAAATCTTCAACAACAATTGTCAAGTCAAGTGAATGCATAAGAGAACTCACAGCATTGCAGCGTAGACTTGGGGAGTACTGCAAAAGGCGTGAGGCAAGATCGATAGCCTCAGGAGGCATCCTCTTGTGGAAAACCTGAAACCACCAGCACAGTTAAGAAAACTTAGCCTTAAATTTCAAGAAAACCTAAAAGAATCATCAACCCAGTTCTGAATAAAGATCGAAAATGATCTCCACCCCCCCCCCACCCAAAAAAAAAAAAAAAGAACTCGGTCAACATTTATATTACACGCACAACATGTCAGTTAAGTACTGACTCGAGTTTTCATTTTCTTGACCAAAAAGTTATTGGATCTTTATTATGAACTTACAAACTTAAATGATATTTTCTAATCAAAATTTATCTACAAGGGAGTGTCCCTTGTCATTGCGGTGTAATCTTTTTATCAGCAAAGATCAGTATTCTGATTATATGAAGCACCCTGGGCAGGAGGCAGGATAAGCAGAACAAATCATAGGTTCACAGGTGTCTTCCGGTTCATTTCTTCTTTGCTTCATATTTTGTCTATCTTTATGCATATACCTTACAATACTTTGCCCCAAACTCCAAGGTTATCACTAGGAGTTGCATCTTGCAGTTCTGAAACTGTATAGTCGCAACTTTATTATCATACCTTGTGCCAAGGGTGTGCCTTAATTTGAGGAAATCTGAAGTCCGTGTAGTTTGGATTCATACATCGGATCTCTTCTCGAGTGGGTGTGCCCAAAACCTGATAGACCGAGTGTTAGAAACCACAAAAAATACAATATGGGTTGCACAATTTCATTATTTTAAACAAAGAACTCCACCTTGATGATCTCTACAAGCTGGTCCACTGCATTTTCTCCAGGAAACAATGGCTAGAGATTCAGAAAAACATAAGAAATCAGGATAATACAATAGTGATGTTGAATTTCAGAACAACAGAAACAAGAATTCTTCAAAAAAAAAAAAAAAAAGACAGCAGCTGACCTGGCCCAGAAGAAGTTCAGCAAGAATGCAACCAGCTGACCAGATATCAATAGATGTTGTATACTCCGTAGCACCGAAAATGAGTTCTGGAGCCCGATAAAACCGCGAGCAGATGTAGGATATGTTTGTTTCACCCTTCACCTGATAAAATCGGATAAACGGTGAAAACATGAAACACTCCATTGATATAACTAAGCAACCTTCAAGTGTGTGTGTGTGTGTGTGTGCACATAAAACATGTTTCCTGAGTAGCGGATGGTACAAATAGTCCCATGGTTAGTGATAAGAAAACATAAAGGAGGTTAACATACAAGCATTTTCGCGCTTCCAAAGTCGCATATCTTGACTTGGTGAGTAATAGGATCAACCTGAGGAAAATCAATTTAGACATCAAATGGAGAACAATCTAAACTTGCAATTTAATCTCAAGTGGTAGAAAGGCATACAAGAACATTCTGTGGCTTCAAGTCCCTATGGCATACTCCAGGAACAGCATGCATATAAGCCAGTCCCCTGAAAATCTGCCAAATATTTGCTGGTCAACATGCGTAGAAACAAGAGGATAACAATCAAGCCTAAGAAAAAGTATATTGCGTACTTGGTATATGTAAAGCTTCACGTAAATAAGTGGCATTCTCTGGTTTACATTGCTATAATGCTTTAAAACCCGATACATAGATTCAGGTACATATTCCATCACTAAGTTCAGGAAAAGCTCGTTCTTGCTTGTAGTTGAAAAGAAACAATGCTTCAGAGAAACCACATTTGGGTGATCCATTGTGCGCATTAATTGCAATTCACGGTTCTTGTATCTCCTGTCTTGCAAAACCTTCTTTATAGCAACAGTTTCCCCAGTTTCTAAACATTTTGCCTAGAGAAAGAAAATAAACCACTATGTTAAAATAAAATCAAAATTGATGCTAGAACAAAAAAAAAGTCTCAATACTACATACCTGAAAAACAACTCCAAAGGATCCAGTCCCCACTACCCGCTCTGCCATGTAGCTAACAGTCTGCATAAAGCACCACATCACTAATAAACTTCACGAACAAAGAATACCGAATAGCAAATGCTCCAAAAAAGATCTTAAATACCTAGACTACGATTCAGAATAAATTGAAGGGAAAAAAAAAAAAGAATCACCATCATCAACCACTTGCTTTGTAACGATAAACACAGTTCAGTTTGATGTATTGTGGGGACATTAACCAGGTTATTAACTTTCAGATCCAAATGATATTTGTCCTCACAACAAAATTTGTGTCGCGGACCATCTATACAATGAAACAAACAGTAGTATACCTGCTTTGGTTCTCCATTTTTGCCTCCAATAGTCGTGGAAATGATGTGACCAGTTACAGCTTCATTCCCGTCAACAACAGGAGCCGACATCTCCTGCAATATTCATTAAATGAAGATTGTTATAGAAGCATTTTCCAGATCATTAAGAGAAACTAGCCAACAACCAACCACAAACATAACAGCCTACAAACATAGTCCCCAATTGAGTTATATCGAAAACGGAACAAGCAGTCAAAACAAAGCCAAGGCTGAAAATGAATCATTTCAGAAACTAAAATTAACATAAATAAAAAAGGAACAAGTGGAGTATAAAACAGCAAGAATTACAAGATAAAATCAATCAGATCCGCACCACCCGTCACCACACATTAAATCCAAAATAAAAGAAACGGAAAAACAGGAAAATAAGAAAATAAAGTAACCACTTTACCAATTTCAGAGAATTTGAAGCATTCAAGAGATATGTATACATAGTTAGGATAAAGATACATCAGAAAGCCAGGGGGGAAAAAAGCCCTAAAACAAGACTGCAAAATAACAGTGATCTACCAAGATTTAACTAAGATCAAGCTAAATGTTACAAGAAACTGAGAGAAAAAAATAAAGATAAAACTGATTAAATCATAACCTGACAAAAAGTTCACTAGTTCATACACAAACCCTAAATCGCATTTCCTGTCCAGTTCTTGACAAAAATGATTAAAAAAAAATAAAAAAAAATTCACAATCATACCCAGATACAATTGAGCATCAACCCACAACTATTTGACCTAAATTCAGATTCTTTAAGAACAAAAACACTAGGGCTTGATGGTTTACAAACAAAAAAAAAAGAATCTTTACCAAAAAATTAAAGAAAAAAACTGGGAAACAGATCAAGGAATCTAGGAGCAAAATGAAAAGAAGATGATAGATTAGAAGGATTACCTTATCGTCGGCCATGAATCTTGATGTTGTCGGAAGAGAGATGGGAATATGGAAAATTTGTGTGTTAAATAATTTTTTTTAATTATTTTTTTGATAATGGGGGAAGGGAAGGGAAGGGAAGGGAATTGAATTGAAGAAGTTGCTTTTTGGTTAGTTCATAATTGTCGGGGGAAAGAGATTGGAGGAAGAGGGTCCATAAGCCAAACAGCTCCCATGTGATTCCAGCTCTCCTTTTGGTCTGTCTCGGTGCTCATGAGATAGAATTTGTGAGGGGGCCCTACTAGTATCTGCTTCCTATTACCAGATTGAAGTCTTAAAAAAAAAAAAAAAAATTATACAAAAAGAGGTGACTTTACTTTATCGGTTACATCGATTTGATTGTGGATCCGCCACATTTTAATTAAAAACATCAATAAAATCATAATACATTACTTTTGTATACCAAATATTTAACCACAAAATCTTGAGAAAAACGCGTTTTTTCTTAACTCTCAGGAAAAACGTGTTTTTAAAAAAAAATGAGGTGGCATTTTTGTAAATAATCGAAACTTTTCAACGGTTTTGGATATCAATATAAAACCTTCTGGATCTGGATATGAGATTGATAGCCATAACCTTTGAAAGTGATAGATAGAATGGTCATTTTTGTAAATAATCGGAACTTCAATGGTTCTGGACATCAGTATAAAGCCTTTTGGATATGAGATTGATAGCCAGAACCTTTGAAAATGATAGCCAAAAGGGTCTTGGATATCAATATAAAGCCTTTTGGATATGAGATTGATAGGCAGAACATTTGAAAGTGATAGCCAGAAGTTTTTTTCTGTTTTTTTTTTAGAGTAACAGAAGTGTTAATAGATAGCCAGTGACAATATTTAGGATGACCAGTTGCTGTGTTAGGAATGTCCAGTGAATGTGTTGAGGACCGCCAGATAATTTTGAAAAACATGTTTTTCCTAACCACTAGGAAAAACGCGTTTTCAAGAGACCAACTCATATTTAACTGTTTGTATACTTTGTGTTGAAACAAAAGAGAGAATTAGGTGGGTTGGTTGAAAAAAAGAAAAAATTATAAGAATAACAGCAAAAGACAATGTAAAATGTATAAATTAAATAACCATACAACGGTATAATATAGAAGTATTCATTGAGAGATGAAAGAAAGCTCATTTCTTTATAGTACCTCATTCTTATTATACCGTTGGATTTATTTTGACAGTGGAGCGAGTGGGTGGTGATGGTTGTGGTGATGATGGTTGTATGGCGATGGTGGCAGTGGTAGTAGTGGTGGTGATGGTGACGATGGCGATAATGGGGTGGTGACTGGTGGAGTTAGTGTGTGGTCGGTCGTCGGTGGTGAGAAGTAGGGTGGATGAAAAATAGTTAAATGCGTTAGGATGCAAAGATTGTCTATTATACCCTTAAAAACATGGCCACATGCAATGCAATGGAATAATGGATATGGCTAAGCCCGGGTGGGCAACAGGGCAAGCTTCTTCAACTATAAAATTATGGCCCGGTCCGGCCCAGACCAGCCCAATCAAATGGGCTTCCTCCACCAACACTGGTCCTCCAAATGAACTGGACCTCAATTCTGTATTACAACAAACCCTAGTTTCTGTTCTTATAGTCTCCGCCACCGAAGCCACTCTTCTTCTTCCTCTGCATTCGACGGCTGCCGCAGGTGCGTTTCTCTTCATCTTTCCAATTCTAGGGTTTGTCCTTCTCTTTGTCAACGCCAAATTCAATTCTCTGTTTGTTTGATCATGTGTCTTTCTTTTTAATCTCATTTATTTGTTCATTTCTTTCGCGTAGGATTATCTGAAAGAGGAAATCCTTCACCATGAGGTAATTCTTTGTATTTTTTTCCATTCTATATTTTGTTTACAGTGTTTGTTAGTACTAAATGTTGACCTTGTGTAGATAGATAGATAGATCTGATGTTTTTACGAGTCATTTGGTGATGTTGAAAGATTGTTGTACTCCCTCCGTCCCGAAATGATCTTTCATACTTTTTTCAACGTTATTGCGAAGGATTTTTGAGCAATAATTTTAGGTCGACTCAATTGTACTAATGAAAATCTAAAACTTGTTATTCAAGTTTTAGATTTTCATTAGGATAAATTACTCAACCTAAAATCATTGAAAAAAGTATGAAGATCATTTTGGGACGGAGGAAGTATTTCGTTTGTTTGATTATATAGATTTTGTTTGGTCTACATTTGGTTTGGACTCAGGATTTTATGATTATTATTCGTTGTTTGAGGAATTTCTTGGCTAATCAAATGGGGCTTATTGTGGGAGGGGTTGTTAGATATCCTTTGTGTAGTGTTATTGTTCTCTAATTCGGTTTTTTGTTAGTATGTTGGCAATTTGTTGTAGGACCCAAAGTGTGATTTGAACAGAGTACTGTAAATCTTATTAAAGTACCTCCGTTCCCAAACAAATGTTTATTTCGTTCTTGATCGAGAACAAAATGGACATTCATTTTGAGATGTAGGGAGCATTGTTACAGTAAGGGGATTCAAAAACAGCCATTGCAGTCATGTTCCTTATACTCCACTCTCAATTTGGATGGAGTGAGAGCATTTGTATTACTATTTTGTCCCACTTATTTTAATTGTGCATTTGGCATCTTCCTTATATTCCTAGATATGTCTGAGAAGATAGATAAGATGAAGTTTTTTTCATTCTGCATTACTTGTTTTGATTGAAGCTGTTTACATTGTTTTTCAGTAAGCTGCAAAGTGATGCCGTCAGAGAAGCCATCACCCAAATTACAACTGATGCTAAAGAGAAAGCCCGTAAGTTCACTGAGACTATTGAGCTTCAAATTGGTTTGAAGAACTATGATCCCCAAAAGGACAAGCGTTTCAGTGGCTCTGTGAAGTTGCCACACATTCCTCGTCCTAAGATGAAGGTCTGCATGCTTGGTGATGCTCAACACGTTGAAGAGGTACCGTACCTACTCTCTTTGTGGAATGATGCCTAACTTAATTAGCATATAATATAGTTTCCCAGCCTCTTTAGTACTTACTTTCTTTTCATAACTGACAATAGCTGGCAGTAATCAGCTAATTATTGCAACTTAGGTTCCCACATATCTTGGTACCTTGTTTCTTATGTCTACTCATGTACTTGTTTGGTTTCTTTGCACTAAATGTGCACTGCTTTCTATGAATAATCATGTACATGTTTCTTGTCCAACCAAACCAAATATCATGCATCTGTATGCAGCTACTTATCAAATCTGTATAATTGCAGAGTTGATTTTTCAAGCTTGAAACTTACTATATTGTTTATGCAATCAATTTGTGTGATGATCCTCTGCATTTTATACTACCTAATCATATTTCACTATATTTATTTAGTGTATGATCTAAAATGCTGCGTTATACAATCTCGTACACAGGCAGAGAAGATTGGGCTAGAGTACATGGATGTAGAAGGTCTGAAAAAGCTCAACAAAAACAAGAAGTTGGTTAAGAAGCTTGCCAAGAAGTACCATGCCTTTTTGGCATCGGAAGCTGTTATCAAGCAGATTCCAAGACTCTTAGGCCCTGGTCTCAACAAAGCAGGCAAGTAATTTTAATTCATTATCATTGCATATATATATGATATAAAGCTATGTATATCATTTGTCAGCTTCATTCTGATTATGGCACGTTAAAGGTATAACGACATTTATATTTTATTTTCTTATTATTGCAGGAAAGTTCCCAACGCTGGTGTCACATCAGGAATCCTTGGAGGCAAAAGTTAATGAAACAAAGGCGACTGTGAAGTTTCAGCTGAAGAAGGTTCTTTGTATGGGTGTTGCTGTTGGCAATTGCAGCATGGAAGAGAAGCAGATCTTCCAGAATGTCCAAATGAGTGTAAACTTCCTGGTTTCACTATTGAAGAAGAATTGGCAAAACGTAAGTTCAGTCATCCGTTAAATCTTTACTCAATATATTCTTGTGTGTGCTTTGATTACTCGTTTTTTGTGTATTTTTATCCTCGGATCATGAGTTTCTTTATGGCTTGTACACATTATTCTTGGTGTGATTCCTGTTCAAATTGTATGCTATTAATGTACGTTTTGCTTCTTCTCCTCTTTTGCAAAACAGGTGAGGTGCCTGTACTTGAAGAGCACCATGGGCAAGCCCGTTCGAGTCTTCTAAGAAGTTTGACTTGATATTTTGAAAGCAGTTTTAGTTTCCTATTGTCAGCATACTTTTGATACTATTTTTATCTAGAGATGTTTCAGATCATTTTGTTTGGGTTTTTCTACAATACCCTTGTTTTGGACCTAGTAAATGTAATTTGTACTTCTATCTTTTGCATTTTGGATGATGAATGCCAAGTATCGTTGTTATTCCTTTGCTTGGAAATTTAAGGTTATTAGTTTTGAAAATTTAGTGATTTTGAAAATGAGTTTGGGGACAAAATACAATGCAAAAATGAGACTATCATTATTCTAGATATCAAAAATCTCATAACTATCTGTGTTAACTTTAGTATTTGCAAAGTAGAAAGGAATACCATCCTTTCCGGAGTAAACGACCAAATTGATCCGCGTACTATACGAATACGACCAAATTGACCCGCGTACTATCTAAACTACCAATGTGACCTGCGTGCTATCTATATATTAGCCAAATCAACCTAAATCGTTAATAGAAGTTAATGGACGTTAACGATGTCAGTAATTTAACAGACATTACAATTAAAATTTTCAAAAAAGCCCCCAAAACCTAACAGATTCATATCTTGTTTATCTGAATACTAAAATGTGTTATTCACCATCTTCTCCATCAAGAACCACCATCACTACCTACCACCACTAATTTCCACCTCCAGCCATGGTCATCAATCACCAATGTCCAAACTTCAGAGTAGCATTTTGATTCAAAAGCCCAGAAAACTCAACAGGAAAATAAAAGAAAATCCTCAACATCATGAAATTCAAAAATTTGAACCATGAAACTCAAATCAAACCTTCAAATACATCCCCACAGTCTCTGCACTGTCCTCGTGCTTGACGATTTCAATTCTTGGATCTAATATTTGAATCGCCCTCACGCACAAATACAGATACACAGACGCACACACACGCACGCACCCAGATTCAAATGTCTTTCGATGAGCCCTGTTTCCAGATCCGAATAGGGACGGGGCTGGAGTCGGACGGTGAAGGAGGGGCGGGGGAGCAAAGGTTGTTGTCCAAGAAGGCGGGGAAGATGGTGAAGACATCTGAAATTGGAAGGGGGCTGGGGTCCTTGGGAGGATGTTGAAGTGGTTTGGCCGGTGGTGAGTAGGGGAGGGGGTGCGCCGGTGCGGTGGTGGGGGTGGAGATTTTGATCGGCTCAAAAAATCAAAATTCTCCAGATTGAGTATCTAGGTATAAATTAGTTAAACCCTTTATATTTAAGAAAAATGTTTTAGAGGTCAAAATTTTATTATCACACACATACACCCCCTCAACTTTCACATCTACAAAGTTTCTTAATGTATGGGATATGTATGAATTTTTTTATTGTACTATCCGTTAAGTTACTAACATTGGTTAACATTTATTAACGATTTAGGTTGATTTGGTTGATATATAGATAGTACGCAGGTCAGTTTGGTAGTTTAGATAGTACACGGGTCAATTTGGTTGTATACGTATAGTACGCGGGTCAATTTGGTCATTTACTCATCCTTTACGCTAGTAAGAACGCAACTTTTGCTAAGAAAATGTATCATAACTTTGTAGGCACTGAGCCAACTTTTTCTATATATCTAAATTTCATCGTTTTCAAAAAATAAAAATAAAAAATCGGTGACTGAGGGAGTAGTGAAAATCCGGGGAAAAACGCGTTTTACCCTAATGTTCGCGTATAACGTGTTTTCAAGTTGTCGCGGTAGCATTTTTTTAATTAACGGGAAGTTGTTTAGCGCTGATCACAAGTGCCAGTGGTAGTGTAAAAAAGTGTCAGCACATGTACACTGACAATTTTTTGATACTAGCACTGACACTTTTAATAAGTGTCAGTATCAATGTTAAAAAGTACCAGTGTAATGGCTGGCACTTCTAAAAACTAACGATGACACTTATGAATAGTGTCAATTCCAATGTTTATAAACGCCAGTTTGAATTACTAGCGCTTTTTAATAATAACACTCGCCATTTATGATGCTCGCAGTTATTTACGAAAATGCCACCGCATGTTTTTTTAAAAAGCGTCAGCGGCTTTTGGAAAACACGTTTTTCCTTTACTTAAGGTAAAACACGTTTTTCACAAGACTAACTCGAGGGTGTATTATAATATATCCTTTTCTTTGGCAAAAGAATAAAATGTAGTGTGAAAATTAACGGAAATACAATGTCAGAGTTAGATGCTAATGGGTCAAAATAAACGGAAATAACAATTTCCAAATTGACCAAATCTTGTTATGTTACTTAAATTTTGTAGTGCAATATTAAACCCGATGGCGATGGTGCCACCTGCCCCCATATTAGACCTATTCTTTTCATTTACTGCTCAATTACAATGCCTACCATGTCAAATGCACTTTACAAATGACCCCCTATATTATGTAGAGGCAGTAAAAAGCCCCCTATGAAATTCAAATCGAATTTTTACATTTTCCAAAATCGGTAACCCTAGATTTCCCGATCCGGCAATGGCCGGCGACAACCGTCGGTTGATCTGACAATTGAACGAATCCTCCCAACGCTGCAAATATTGCCAACATCACCATTGCCAACATCACAGTCAAAATTACGAAGAACATGAATTCTCGCCGGTCTTTGGGAAGTCTTCCGTTGACAAAGAGATCGCTCAACCTACCGCCGACGGTCAATCTCACTCACAATTGACTCTCTTGCTCTTCTCTCTCCTGTAGTTGCTCAAAGAGCTAATACTTTCACCCCTATTTTCAATCCTTTAATCTGCTGTACTGTATAATGATAATTGATAAATCAAAGCACTCAGTAGAAAAAAAAAATGTGGAAATATTAACTCTCTCTAACAATATGTTTTCAATGATTTGATTTGGTGACAGTTATTATTTTATTTTTTGGGTTTCAAGCAAATACATATTTGTGAAAATTATGCTGGTGTTTGTGTTTTGGATGAAGTACTAATATACCAAGATGAGTGTTATATTTTTCCAGAAAAACCTGTAAATTTATCAGTGGGATAGAGGCCTTTATAGCTGCCAGGATCGGGAAGGATTTAAATGCGATGGTTCAGAATGTCAATGAGACATAAAATTACTATATCTTGAAGGCTTGAAACAAGTCTTGTTTTGAGAAGTGAGGGCATAATCCTATGAAAGCTTGCACTTTCTTGACACGCGTAACATAGATGTTGTAGATTTCTGTTAGTTTGACCAACTTTGGGTTATCGGGGTGTGATGATGAAGCCTGTGTGGATAGTTGAGGGAACGGCCTTAAAACTGAGCCGTAGTAGAGGGTGCATTTTAAAAGTTTTACTCTTAGAGTTTTACTGTGGGGATGGGTGGCAACTTGGTGATTTTTTTATTCTTGCAAGAGAGTAAGAGTTTGGCCGTTGACATTCAGTTCCAGTTGCAGAATATTTGTGGCTTTTAAGTTTCATGTGAAGTCATTCGTCTATCTACCCATGGAGTTATGGAGAGCTCATTGTTACCTTTTCTACATTGAATTGTTGTTCATAACATGTCTCAAGACATCTATCTTGGCTATGCATCTTGTCAAAAACATCACAACTGATCAATCTGCTCTTCTTGTCTTGAAAGCCCACATCACATTTGATCCCCATAAGATCATAGCAAACAACTGGTCTGCTACACCTTCTGAAATATCCGTCTGCAGTTGGATCGGAGTAACTTGTGGGGTCCATCATGAGCGCGTCGTGGGCTTGAATCTCTCTCACATGGGACTCGAAGGCACCATCCCACCCAACCTAGGAAACCTGTCTTTCCTTGGCAGCCTTAACATCAGTGGCAACAGGTTTCATGGTCATCTGCCAAATGAGTTGGTTGACTTGCAACGTTTAGAATACATTAGTTTAACGGACAATTTATTTGAAGGGGGAATTCCACAAGAGATAGGTAAGCTTCAGAGGTTGCAGAGGTTATACATGGGAATGAACAGGTTCTCAGGCTCCATCCCGGTCAGTCTTTTCAACATATCAACACTGCGTTTTGTTTCTCTTTCTTCTAATAACCTTTCTGGTCATCTTCCATCGAAAATATGTGATCATGCTTTGGAGCTCGAAAGCCTATTATTGTCGTGGAACCATTTCTCTGGTTTGATTCCGTTGAGTCTATATAAATGCTCAAAACTTCAAAGACTATCTCTTGGAGAAAACAACTTCACTGGCCCCATTTCACCAGAGATTGGGAACTTGACACTACTTAAGGAGCTATATATTGGAGAAAGCAACATTGGAGGTAAGTATATATACATATTATCTTGGTTTTATTTTTGGTTGTGTAATTGTTATATCAGTAATGCGTAGGGGGAATTTCAGTCGCATATTTGACATACTTAGCGGCGGACCTACACTTAGTTATATGGGTGCAAGTGCACCCACTTAATCAAATAGTTTGTCTTCTTCGGTGGGTAAAGTGCTAGATTTTTAACCTTGTGGTTGTTGGTTCGGGTTATATGATCCCCAACTCGAAGATATTTCTTTGTCAAGCCCTTGAAAATGTCAAATTTTCATTTAAAGGACATTCAAATAATGTCTACTTTTTGTACAATTTATGACAAAGATGCATAAATATTCTTGTTAATGACTTTCTGAACTTTTAGTTTTGCAAATAGATAGTGAGTGGTGAAAAAAATTGGTAAAAGACCATTTTGAGATGATGTTGTTAACATAAATAGACATTCACTTTCGAACAAAAATTCTAGAAAACAGACATTCATTTTGGGATCAAATGAGTTTAAAAGGCTTGAATGTGATTTTGATAACTTTCTTAACACTCATCCAGGGATTAAAAGATTAACTTCTCTCACATCCATAACACAAGAATGAGTTAATAGTGTTATTGAAAGTTTTTCGTTTTTTTCACTTGGATTATTTTCAGGTATAATACCAGAATCAATTGGTAATCTCTACAAACTGGAGAGACTAGTGATGAACTCTTGTAGTCTAAAAGGTGAAATTCCAGCAGCAATCTTCAACATCTCGACACTGATAACAATTTCAGCTGTTGACAATCAATTATCAGGAACACTACCACCGAATATCGGCCATCGACTTCCCTCTCTTGAACAACTTTTTCTTGGTAAGAACAATCTGACTGGAATTCTGTCAGAACACATCTCGAATGCATCTTCACTCTTAAGTCTTGATCTGAGCATCAACGAGTTAACCGGAACAATTCCCAGTTCACTCGGTAACTTGCAAAATCTTACACATCTAAATCTTGAATCTAACAATTTTGTTAGAGAATCGTCTTCAACAGAGTTAGGCTTCCTCAGTTCTTTGACAAAATGCAGACATCTAACTCTTCTACAAATAGGTAAAAACCCTCTAAAAGGTCGCCTTCCTGCCACCATTGGGAATTTATCTACTTCTCTTACTAGATTCAATGCACATGCATGTGGAATCGAAGGCGAAATCCCAATTGGCATTGGTAATCTAAGCAACTTGATAGGGTTGCACCTTGCACAAAATGAATTATCTGGATTCATTCCAGAGGCAGTCAAAGAATTATCATATCTTCAAATATTGAGTTTGAGTTATAACAAGTTAACAGGACCCGTTTCAAATGGTCTTTGTTATTTACCAAACTTATATGGATTGAGTTTGAAGCGAAACCAACTTTCTGGTCCAGTTCCTGCATGCTTTGGTAATTTAACATCTATGAGAGTTCTTTATCTTGATTCAAACATGTTTTCTAGCCTATCCAAGAGAATATGGAACCTCAAAAATCTTCTGCAGTTGGATCTTTCCTCAAATTCTTTGATAGGAAACATACCCCCAGAAATTGGAAATCTGAACGTTGTAGTGGAATTAAATATGTCATACAACTACTTCACAGGCAGCATCCCGAGCACAATTGGAGGAATTCAAAGTATGAGTTTCTTTTCTTTGGCACATAACAGATTACAAGGATCCATCCCAAGTACGTTCGGGAACATGGTAGACTTAAAAGTTTTGGATTTATCTCATAACAACCTCTCTGGTTCGATCCCCTGGTCACTCGAGAAACTCAAGTATCTTTCCAGTTTCAATGTATCCTACAATAGCCTGACCGGTGAAATCCCAGTTGGAGGGAATTTCACAAACTTCACATTCCAATCATTCATGTCGAACAAAGCCCTATGTGGCCCTCCTATTTTTCAAGTTCCACCGTGCAAGAAAGGGTCCAGTCATAGTTCTGGGGAAAGCAAAACAGTGTTTCTTAGATATATCATTCCGGGGGTTTTACTTTTGTTTCTGGCCTTGTTCATAGCATTTTTGTTGTTCAGGTGTAGAAGTAGGAGGAGGGTACAGGCTAAAACAGAAGTTTTGGAAATAGTAGGACTGCAGAGAATAGAATACCGAGAGCTTTTCAAGGCAACAGAAGGATTTATGGAGAGAAATCTGCTTGGAAACGGAAGTTTTGGGTCTGTTTACAAAGGGGTTCTTCCAAATGGGATGATTGTGGCTGTAAAGCTGTTCAAGCTGCCCTTAGAAAGAGCAAGCAAGAGCTTTGATGCAGAATGTGAAGTACTCCGTAACATTCGACATAGGAATATAGTCAAAGTCATTACAAGCTGCACGACTGCTGATTTTCGAGCGTTAGTGTTCGAGAACATGCCCAATGGGAGCCTTGAAAAATGTCTGTATTCCGGAAACTGCTCTTTAACTGTCTTGCAAAAGTTGGGAATACTGATTGATGTGGCTGCTGCGTTAGACTATCTTCATCACGAACAAGCAGAAATGCCTGTGGTTCACTGTGATTTAAAGCCTGGTAATGTGTTACTAGATGAAGACATGGTGGGGCATTTGAGTGATTTTGGCATTTCGAAACTCTTGTCAGGGATGGAATTTAAGGCACGTACTCAAACGCTAGGCACCGTTGGATATATTGCACCAGGTCATATATCAGTAACTGATTCAGTCCCTTAATTTTATTTTCTAGCTTTTTTATATTAATTAGTGACCTATGCAACATACTACAACCAGATTTTCAAACAGTGCATTATACTCCCTCCGTTCCAGAAAAGTTGAAACATTTACTTTGGAGTTGGGAAATTAAGGATATAATATTATATTAAGAATGAAAGGTAGAGAGGAAGAGAGAGAATTAGTGGGGGTGGAGAGAGAATGAGTGGAGAATAATGAGTGGTTGAAAGAGAGAGATTGAGTGGAGGATTATAAAAGTAATAAAAAGCTTCCATTTTTGGATTGTTGCAACTTTTGTGAAATACCCTAAATGGCAAAATGTTGCAACTTCAGGAGTATTTGTTAGTGATATATATGGGCATCGTACTTTTGCATCCGTTATCAAATAATGCAACATACTTCTTTTTTTAACTTACGGCGTCAAAAACTAATGGGATACTGACATGACACTGCAACGTCATTACATTGTCATAGACATGTCAGTACTATGTCAGCAAATCAAAAGTCAATGCTGACATGGATCTGACATTTCACTGACGTGGCAATGCCATTTCAGCAGTCTCGTTTGTTTTTTAACACCGTAAGTTACAAAAAACAGAAATACGTTGCATTATTTGATGATAGATGCAAAAATATGTTGTATATATCTGTCCCTTACGAGTGCGTTTCATTATTTGAGAAAAAACGCGGAAGTACGCTGCTTATGTAGGTTGATTGTCTTTTTTTTTTTTTTTTTTTCTATGTTAGTGTATAAACTATTCTTTTCATGCAGAAGTTGGGCTAGAAGGATTGGTATCTACTAGTTCTGATGTGTACAGTTATGGTATCATGCTAATGGAAACATTTACTCTGATGAAACCAACTGATGAAATGTTCTCGGGGGATATGAACTTAAGGTGTTGGGTGAATGAGTCATTATCTGATGCAGTAACTCTGGCTAAAGAAGATGGACATGATTGCATATCAGCTGTCTTGAAGTTGGCTTTGGAATGTTCGGTTGAGTCTCCAGATGAGCGTGTCAACATGAACTATGTTCTACTCGCTCTCGAGAAGATACGTTTGAAGTTTTATGGAGTATGTGTAAGGAAATGACCGCTGAACCTTTCTTTCTTTGTTAATTTGCTGCAATATGCGTATGTTGCTCTTATGTTGCAGGTAAGGCCGCACTCCTACATGCAGATGGCTGCATGGTAACTCTGATCCTGACTTTAGTTACAAGCATGTTTCACTATTCCAATTATAGTCAAATTTAATGTCTAGTTTTTGTTGTGTTTTGATGTATTTAAATGCATTCTGTCAGATCTATCTATTTCTTAAAAAAGTATTGTGAGGATAGGCCCAAAAATAATTGGTTCAGGTTTTCCAATTGATGATACATAAATTATAGAGGGATTTAATGTGTTATTGTACCATTTTTTTTAAGTTATAATTTCCAAAAAAGTATCTGAAGTTAAATTTTCTTTCACTAATTTCTTGTGGTTGTCAGTAGAATTTACTCTGGACCTACCTTAAACTTGATTGCATACACAATCTTTATTTTTCATTACGCATTGTGAAAAGAAAAAGTAACAATACTCTTGCTTGTGACAAAAATTGTGACAATTTCATTATCCTCATATTATTCGTTGAAAAATAATTATATCGATAGTATTCTTATTGGCGCATCAATTTAATAGGGATAATTCAATTTTCATTAACTGGTTACTAAAGTTCTATCAATTTGATCAAAAAAGACAAAGTGATACTATCTTTACGGGACATAAGGGGAGAGGGGTAAGTATTAATAAATTTTAGCTTTTAAAAACATAAACGACAAATATCATTTTGGAATGCTCCTAGATAGAAAGAGGTCTTATGGTGGGATAATGCAATTAGTACACTATCCAAATTCATAGTTGTGGAAGGCTCTCGTCCGCCTCACCTTTTTGGCGCCTTTAGGGGTCAACAGTCTATTGGTATTGAGGCGGGCTGCTGCACGCCTTTTTGGCCCAAGTGAGGCCTTTCTTGGTTATGGCTAGTGGCGTGAGGCGTCCACCTTTGGCAAAAGGGGTAATAGGCCTATTGGTAATGTTAACCTAGGTCGTTTTGTAATCTTAGTTTATTGTTCTAAATTAAAATGAGTTGTCTTGAGAAAAATGGGGCAAAGATGTATTGTGGCGTACTAAAGAAGGAAAGATAGCCCTAATTTGTCTCGAGCAGCCGAAACAAAGGAAGTGTGATATAAATGACGAACGAAAACGTAGAAGTTCCCCAATTTACCTGCTTTGGAATTTATTATCACTTTTTAAACAACTACTTGTTTGATAAATTTGAACATCATAGTTTAAATAATTGCCTTTTGTCATAGAATTATCACTTTTGGGGTTTGAATTGTGGTAAGTTGCTATTTAAATTGTAATTGTGACAGTTATATAGTGCAATATTCTTGTTCAGAACATCTTTTAAGCTTATTTTAATATATGTTGCGGATATATTTTTGTACTATATTATTTCTCTATATTACAGCTTTGATTGCCTTTTGGCTGCTGCCTTTCAACCTCCTCACCTTTCGCCTTTTCTGAGTACCTCTCGCCTGTCTGTCTCCTTTCGCCTTTAATAAATGTGTCTCAGTTTTGATTGCCACTATATTTGTTCATTTAGGGCATACTAGATTGCAAAAATAAAATTAATATAGTAATTTGTAGCGAAAAAGTAGTCATTTCGGAGAAGTTTGTCCATGAAGCTAAAACACTTGTTTTCTGCATATCTGGTTGTCATTGTTCAACGATGTGGATTAAGTACTAGTATATCATTTTCATTGAAACTGGAAAGATAACTTTAGTTTCTCAGCTAATTAGTGTTATACTCCCTCTCTGTCCCAAAAAAATAGTCTCATTTTGACTTTTGATGGTTAACAAAAATGAACATTGACCAACCAACCATTGGTGACTATCTAATCATTCTAGTTAAATTTTAAAATTTGTAATTGATAAATCATTAAGTGATTTATCAATAACAATTTTTAAAATTTCATTGTAATCATTAAATTGACAATAATATTTGATCAAAGTTTATTTTTGTTGACCATAAAAAGTCAAAATGAGCCTATCTTTCTGGGACAGATGGAGTATTAGACAACAACAAAGCCTTAGTCCCAAAATGACATGGGTTCCGCTAACATGAAAAATATAAAATCGTCAAAGAGAGTTGAGAAGCAATGAAAAAGTTGAGAGGTGTTTAATCACGATAGTTTATAAAAGAGTGAAAGCTAATAAGAAATTTAGTTGTAGACTAAGACTAATTATTAATGTATATCATTGTCATAGTGAGAAATGAGAACCTATTTATTATGTGTGAAAAATATTAACTAATGGAATGAAAGGTAAGTGAAGTATTTCTTTAGTATTTGGAGCAATATTTCCTTGATAGATTTAAGAAATATGATATGCTGACACTGACATAAATTTGTTTACACTTTCGTAGACTTATGCACCCTCCGTCCCAAAATGATCTTCGCGTTTGACTATTCAAACTTTTTAAGGATATGAACATTTGCTTCACTAGCCATGCTTTGTTTAAGCCTAAAATGTAGAAATGTGAAGAACTTTTTGGGACAGTGAGAAATGGCAAATGAAAAAATCATTTTGGGTCGGAGGGAGTATATGCCTGCATATGATGCCAAGCATTCCTATTATATGACACATTCTCGTCTATGCTTTTAACTTATTACAACGGAGGTCAAGATATGCTGTTTTTAAGGAAAGCCTTTAGGAAGAACATGACAAGTAGGGATGGCAACGGGTCGGGTTCGGGACGGGTTTTGACAAAACCGAACCCGACCCTAATGTCAAAAGGTGTGACCTGAACCCGACCCGACCCGAAGATAAGGAAACTCGAACCCGACCCGATCTGACCCGAAGCTCACAAAATTATAAATTTTTTATCTCATATTTGCTTAGGCCCAATCTATGTATAAGCTTAAATTTTAATTAGTTATATAAATTAGTTTAAAATCATCAAGCCTCACTAGCTAAAAAACAACTATAAAAATAAATTTAACAACATATGATATGATTACCTAACATAATATCTTGACTTTGTACATGAGGGTGCGGGTCGGGTCGGATCACGGCGGGTCAACATCAAAACCCGAACCCGACCCTAACCCGCTCGGGTCATGAAAATCACAACCCGAACCCTACTTTTTCGGGGCGGATCGCCTTGGGGTTCGGATCGTGTTCGGTCAAATTGCCATCCCTAATGACAAGTATAAATTTTGTTGTCTTGTTCCAAATACATAACCAAGTTACTCTTCCACCTTCCTTATTATGTGAACACAAGGCGCAGTCCAACACAACGGTTGTATATGTTTTTTCCTTTTTTTTTTCTTTCTAAAATGTACGTACTGTTCTTATCAATAATTAGTACTTTGAACTGTAAAAAACAGTCGTTAGCGTGATCCAAATCTTTACAGCCGTTGGATTCCATACTCTTCAGATAGAATCTTTGAATAAAACAGCCCAGGTGCTGAACTTAGCTTGAAAAGCAGATAACTCTTTACATATTCTGCTCTATGAAGTTCTTGAGAAATATGTTCTCTAACATTTTCTCATTCCCTCACATGGATAGAGCTACTTGTTTCATCTTCTTGTCAATGTTGTGCCTCGAGAATTATTGCTTTGCAGATATTATCACAGATCAATACGCTCTTCTATCCTTCAAAGACCAAATGAATCTCGACCAACATCACTTCTTAGAAACCAACTGGTCAACCGAAACTTCTATCTGCAACTGGATGGGAGTGGTTTGTGGCAGCAAGCATCAAAGAGTAACTGGTTTGGACCTCTCCAACATGTTACTCAATGCCACTATTCCTCCCAGCTTAGGAAATCTCTCCTTCCTCGTCTTTCTCCGTCTCAACAACAATACCTTCCATGGTCAACTTCCCGTAGAGTTGACTAATTTGGTCCGTCTTGAAGAAATCAATTTGTCCGAAAACAGCTTCAACGAAGATTTCCCTTATTGGCTTTGTAATTTACCTAGACTTCACTTCATCTTTCTTCGAAATAATGGTTTTACAGGGCCCATTCCACGGTCCATAGGAAATTTATCCCACCTTCAGATGTTGGATTTACGGTATAATCTTCTCCAAGGAAGCATTCCAAGTGAGATAGGCAGCCTGCAAAATCTGACATGGTTAGACTTGGAACACAACAACTTCTCCGGCCCCATTCCTTCCACCATTTTCAACTTGTCAAACCTTGTGAATGCCGCCTTTACTAATAACAGCCTCTCTGGTAATCTTCCTATGGATATCTGCAGTCGTTCTCAGAACCTTCAAGGACTTTATTTGTCACGGAATCTCTTTTCTGGACTGATTCCAACGAATATATATGAATGTTCGAATCTTCAAATCCTTGTTTTGTCATACAATAACTTCACAGGGCCTATACCAAGAGAAGTTGGGAATGTGACATCGCTTAGGCAGTTGTATACCATCTATAACAACCTGGAAGGTACGTATATATATACATGTATATGTTTGCTCTTCACTTATATGGTCTAATGCATTGTTATTTATCCTTTTTCTGATTGTTTGGTTTAATGGTTAGATATTGTTACTATTGGTGTCAAGATTTTTTTTTTTTTTTTTTTTTGGTTTTACTGTATTATGATTATTTTTTGCAGGTATAATACCAGAAGAAATTGGTAATCTCAACAAATTAGAGGTATTAGATTTAAGCTTTAGTAATCTACGAGGCACCATTCCACCAGCCATTTTCAACATCTCAACACTTAGAAGCATTGGGGTTGTAGGCAACAGTCTGTCAGGTACAGTTCCGTTGAATCTAGGCCAATATCTACCGAATTTAAAGGATATTCATCTTTCAGGAAATCAGCTAAGTGGAAGCTTACCAGATTCCATATCCAATGCTTCTGGTCTTGTTCTTATAGACATTGGTTCCAACAAGTTCACAGGAAATATCCCCAAGTCATTAGGAAACTTGGCCAACCTGCAGATTTTAAACCTGGAAAACAACAGTTTCAGTGGAGAATCCCCAAACGGAGAGTTGAGTTTCCTCGTTTCCTTAACAAATTGCAGACAATTGAGAGTATTGTTGTTAGATCAGAATCCGCTTAACGGGTTTTTCCCTGTTTCAATTGGGAATTTTTCTGATTCTTTTGATGTGCTTGATGCAAGTTCTTGTGGGATTCTTGGGGAAATACCCAATGAGATTGGTAATCTGAGCAGTTTGAGTACATTGGCATTGGGGGATAATAAGTTGACCGGATTTATTCCCACTAGTTTAGGACGCTTGAAGAATCTTCAAATGCTAGGCCTTACAATTAACATGTTAAAAGGATCCATTCCGAATGATATTTGTAATTTAGCAGAGAACATGTATGATTTACGTCTGGATGGAAACCAAATATCTGGCCCGATCCCAGAATGTTTCGGGAACTTTACTTCTTTAAGATACTTATATCTGGCTTCTAACAGATTAACTTCTATTGTTCCTCAAAGCTTGTGGAACCTTAAAGATATCTTGGAACTGGATTTATCTTCAAATGTTCTTACTGGTCAGCTTGCATCTGAACTTGGGAATCTTAAGGTTGCGGTCATTCTTAAACTGTCCCATAATCAATTCGTGGGAAATATTCCTAGCACGGTTGGAGGTCTTCAAGGTTTGGAAGACCTTTCTTTGGCTCATAATGTATTAGAAGGTTCAATTCCTGAAACATTTCAAAGTTTGTTGAGTTTGAAGTTCTTGGATTTGTCCGAGAACAACCTTTCTGGGAATATTCCCATGTCCTTGGAGAAGCTTACTGACCTTGTCTACTTCAATGTGTCTTTCAACAACTTGGTTGGTGAAATTCCAAGCGGAGGACCTTTTCAAAACTTCACAAGTCAATCTTTCATGTCTAATGAAGCATTATGTGGGAATCCTCAATTTAACGTCCTCCCTTGTAAGCCTAGCTCTAAGCATGATCGGTCAATGGGAAAAACAAAGCTCGTACTTGTCATTGTTCTGCCTATAGTTTCAATATTGATGCTCGTGTTGATTTTTGTATTCCTGTTGGTAAGATTCCGGAAAAACAAGAAAAGACCTGACCAAAGTCAAACAGAGTCTGACCCGATAGTAGCCCATGGCAGAATCTCGTACCAAGAGCTGCACGAAGCTACAGAGGGATTTGATGAAAGCAATTTGATAGGGAACGGGAGCTTTGGAGCAGTATACAAAGGTGTATTTCCAGATGGGAAAATTTTGGCAATAAAGGTATTTAAATTACCATTAGAAAGAGCATTCAAAAGCTTTGAGACTGAATGTGAGATAATCCGCAATATTCGCCACAGGAATCTGATAAAGGTCATCTCGAGCTGCTCTAACCCAAAATTCAGAGCCTTGGTTCTGGAATACATGCCTAAAGGGAGTCTAGAAATGTGGTTGTATTCTCATAATCACTTCTTGAATATGGAAGAACGATTGGATATAATGACAGATGTCGCTTGTGCATTGGAGTATCTTCATCAAGGTAACTCGCAAACACCCATTGTTCATCTTGATTTAAAGCCTAGCAACGTATTGCTCGATGATGATATGGTTGGTCATGTAAGCGACTTTGGGATCTCGAAACTCTTGACCGAAGTGGAATTGGCTGCACATACAGAGACCCTTGGCACCATTGGATACGTCGCACCAGGTAGCTACATGACATTACATTATGCTTGCTTTCCGTGATGATTTTTCTTTCACCAAACGACCTAGATATGCATTGTATTTTTCAATTTTCGTCAAATAATGCAACCTACTTGTGAAATATCAAAAAAAAAAAAAAAAAAACTGCAACGTACTAGTTTTTTTACTTACGGAGTAAAAAACCTTGACTTTACCTCTGATGACATGGTGCTGACATAGCAGTGTCACGCTGACATTTTCATAATTGACGTTGTAGGTAAAAAACTAGTACATTACATTATTTTGATATTTTTGTCAAAAGTATGCGACATAATTCCAGAACTAACAAGTAGATTGCATTAACCGATAATTAAAGTGTGGTAATTGCATAGCTCAGTAATTTTTCCGTTTTTTTTTTTTTCATGAGTTTTTGATGAATGAATTATAATTACACTTGTGTTGCAGAATATGGGTTGGAAGGATTGATATCTACAAGTTGTGATGTCTATAGTTATGGTATTATGTTGATGGAAGTATTTACTAGGAAAAGACCAACTGATGAAATGTTCAATGGGGAAGTGAGTTTAAGGAGTTGGGTGAGTGACTCGCTTCCCGACTCGGTAGCTCGGGTTGTGGATGTTAATTTGATGGGGGGATGAATTCAAAGACGAGTCGAGAAAATTGCAGTGTGTTGGGTTGATAATGGAGTTAGCTATGCAATGCTGCGCGGAATCATCGGAGCAGAGGATGAACATGAATGATGTGTTGGTAAATCTCCAGAAGATCACATTGAACTTTGTCTCAGATAGTAAAAAGGTTTCAAGTATAGAAAAGTTGACTGAGTAATCCTGAAAAAAGTCTTGTTGATTTTTTTTTTTAAATAGAATTTAAACAATTCAAGAACAAATTAGCTAAAGTGTGTTTTAGTATACACATTTATTAGATTTATTTTATTTTCATCGAGTAGTTTTTTTGAAGGGATGTTTTTATTTTTCTATCCCGTTTTCCCCGGAGGTGGTACTTTGTTGTTGGTTATGAATGTTTGGATTGGTTAAATCTATATATATATACTCCCTCCGTCCCATTTGAAGCTTCACCTTTTACCCAAATGGGTGTCCCGTTGAAAGCTTTATCCTTTCCTAAAATGGTAAAAAATGTAGGCCCCATTTGTCATACCCACTCACTTCTTCATCTCACATACTTAAATTATGGGGCTCACTTGTCATACCCACTAACTTTCCCCTCTCACATATTTAAATTGTAAGCCCCACTTGTCATACCCACTAACTTCTTCCATCTCACAACCCTTCTTACACTCATCACTTTTCTTAATTTGTGTGTCATCACCAAAATGGTGAAGCTTCAAATGGGACGGAGGGAGTATATATTGAAGTTGGTGAGGAGAGTAGTGGGTTTGACATGTGTACATGTTTTAGTAAAAGTTTGAATTTGGAGAAGCCACATCAACATCATCCTAAAATGTAATGACTTTTGATATTGTCATTCTTAGCTAATACTATTAATTAATCATATTAGTAATTACATGAGTTAACTATTACTATTAATAGTATAAGTTAACCATTACTATTAATAGTATTAGTTAACAATATTAGTTACAATACAAGTTAAATATTACTATTAATAGTATTAATTAACTATAATAGTTACTATATTAGTTAACTATTACTATTAATAGTATTAGTTAACTATAATAGTTATTATATATAAGTTAATTATTACTATTAATAGTATTCTTTAACCATAATAGTTACTTTATAAGTTATTTTTTACTATTAATAGTATTGGTTAACTATAATAGGCTACATACATTAACTATTACAATTATTAGTATTAGTTAATTATAATAGTTATTATATAAGTTAGATTATTAATTTTTAATATTAATTAATCATAATAATTACTATATCAATTAACTATTACTATTAATAATATTATTTATTATAATAATTTTATTAATAATTATTATTATATAGATTAATCATTGCTATTAATATATATTAACTATTACTATTAATAGTATAAGTTAACCATTACTATTAATAGTATAAGTTAACTATTACTATTAATAGTATTAGTTAACAATATTAGTTACAATACAAGTTAAATATTACTACTAATAGTATTAGTTAACTATAATAGTTATTATATATAAGTTCATTATTACTATTAATAGTATTCTTTAACCATAATAGTTACTTTATAAGTTATTTTTTACTATTAATAGTATTGGTTAACTATAATAGGCTACATACATTAACTATTACAATTATTAGTATTAGTTAATTATAATAGTTATTATATAAGTTAGATTATTAATTTTTAATATTAATTAATCATAATAGTTACTATATCAATTAACAATTACTATTAATAATATTATTTATTATAATAATTTTATTAATAATTATTATTATATAGATTAATCATTGCTATTAATATATATTAAATATTACTATCAATAGTATTAATTAATTATAATAGTTATTATAATAATAGTAATCATATAGATTAATTTTTATTATTAATAGTATTAGTTAAAATGATGATTACTATATTAGTTAACTATAGTTAAAATATTTTTTAAGACATAGTTTTGGTTTCCCGTGCAGAGCACGGGTACCTGCTAGTATACATTAATTATAGAATTTTGTATCACTTATGTTTTTAAGTTGGGGTTTTAAAAGCCCATCTCGCAGCAAACTTCTATATATATACAGTAGAAACTCTTTAAATTAACGGTTTTTCTAACGTGTGCCCTAAAGGCATATGTTAAGCAATTTAAATATGGAATTCAACACTTTTATATGCTTCCATAAATATTTAAGTTTACATATATAAACAATATATTTCTTTAATTATGGAAATGAATGAGTTAAAGCAAGTTTAATAAACACTTCAATTTCCTTATTTAAATCACTTAACATGTGCCCTAAGGGCACGTGTTAGAAAAACCGATAAAAATCAATACTCGATATATTAATAAACTCTTTACAATAATAAATTGAGGCTTTGACCAATAAGTGCCTAGGCCAAATAAAAACTACCAATAACGACATACATTTTGAAAACCTACCAAAAAGTCCTTGGCCCTTTTACTGGACCAGAATGCCCTTGGCTCATGCAAAACCCACACCCAGCACGTCTTTTTCTCCCTCTCTTTCTCTCTTCCTGTTTCTCTCTTTCTCTCTTCTTATTTCTTTCTCTTTCTTTTTTTTTTCCACCTAAAATTTTAAAATGACATATCTCAAAATCTATAAACTGAAAAAATGATCTGAAACTATTGTTTTAATCGTGTCGACACTACGAATCAAACAAGTACACTCAACACATAATTCAAATTTTATAAATAAAAAAATCATTTTTCACTTGTAAAAATTTGAAAAAAAAATAATTTCTCAATTAATTTCACAATTTTAAAAAATCATTTGTCAACTGATTTCTCTGTTGTGTGATTTCACAGTTGTGTCATTTTTTCATTTTTTATTTTTAAAAATTGATAAATTCATCTCTCAAATTTTCACAATCATTATAATAACTGAGACATGCATTTCACAGTTGTTCACACATGAATTTGAATATAATAACTGAGACATTCATTTAACAGTTATTCATAATTGAATAAAAATTGATAAAATGATCTCTCATTTTCCCCAATTGATGACTCAATTTATAGGTTTAATTATGAATAACAGTTAAATGAATTTGAATATAATAAATGAGACATTCATTTCTCAGTTATTCACATATGAATTTGAGTACAAGAACTGGTATTTTCATTTCTCAGTTATCAATTTTTCTCTGTTGTTAATATAATAATAAATGAGATATTCATTTCTCAGTTATTCACACACGAGTTTAATATAAGAACTAGTAAATTGATTTCTCAGTTGTTAACACATGAGTCGAGTGTACAAACTAAGAAATTCATCGCACAGTTTTTACAAAGGATACTCATTTTCAGAACTATGTGTTGTCAAATGCTCTTTAAAAAATTATGAAATAAATTTATCTCATTTTTTATTAAAAATGAGTAATTGTTCAATTGTGAAGAATTAATACTCCTAACCCCGAAAAAAAAAAACAATAAAAACAAACAAACACAAATGTGAGGTGTAGTGCTAAATATATAATAGTCTACTAATGGAGCAAGTAAAAAAGCTTGGCATAGCGGTTAGGTTTCTTAGCTAAGACCAAGGGATCTTGGGTTCAAACCCTCCCAAGAGCAATTATTTTTATTAATAATACTTGGGGTTGCAGATGGTTGTGGCGGTAATGGGTGAGGTCCGGCGGTTGGCCGGAGGCCCGGCGATGTCTGGCAGCGGTCAGTGGTTGCCCGCCGGTGGTGGCGGATGGTGGTGGTGGCCGGCGGCGGTCAGTGGTGGCGGCGGTCAGTGGTGGTCAAATGTAAAGGTGGCAGTCAAAATGGTCAAAGGTTAGAGGTGTAGGAGGAATTTATTTGGGTTGGGGGCATTTTTGCCATTTAAAAGGTACAATGGACTTATTGGTAAAATTGATTTGAACCTAAGGACCCTAAAGTAAAATTTGAAATGTTGTGTTTTTATTGGTAAATACCACATTCCCTCTGGGACTTATTGGTAAAAATCCCTAATAAATTTGTCTGGTCCTGATTTGGGACAGTTGAAAAATTACAAAAATCGATAAAATAATAAGATAATAATTTTCTGGGAGACCTCTATATAATTTTAGGTCCCACGAAAATCATAAATTAATAATTCTTATTTTTTTTTCTTTTTTTGCGATTTAGTAAAATTATGACTCTATAGTTGTTTGTTTTCTTTTAAAATTCAAATCTTGTTGGAGTACATCTCTAATTTTTCTTATTGCATCAAGTAGTTCTGATGTTGTGTTTTCGAATTGCATCATAAAGTTGTGAAAAGTTTTAGACGCAAAAAGTGATTCTTTTCACATAACTGGTTCCAAAGAAATCTTCAACCTCCAATGCCTTCCAACTTATTATGTACTTGTACAATGAATTTTGGTACATACTGAAATCTGAAATTCGTCGAACCGTCTAAAACTCTTTAAATTAATAATTATTAATTTACCGATAAATTAATAACTCTACAAATTAATAAATTTTACTAGTCCCAACATTATTAATTTATAGAGTTTTTACTGTATATATACTCCCACCATCCCAGCACAAGTAGGACTAGAGGAGTGTGCAAAATAATTAAGAGAAAATAGTGAATGTGTGGTAGAAAATGAAGAGAGAGAATGAGAGGGGTAAAAAGTAGTGTTGGTTGAATAAAATGAGTGGTGAAAATGAAGAGAGAGAATGAGTGGGGTTAAATGGTGGGATCGTTGAATATAAATATATTAAAACATTTCTATTTTGAGCAATCTCAATTGTTATGGGACGGCCTAAAAGGGAAAGAAGTCCCACTTGTGCTGGGACGAAAGGAGTATATGGAGGGAGTATATATACTCCCTCCGCCCCACCCGAGTTAAGATTTTTGAGTTGGGCACGGGGATTAAGGAAAAAGTGTTAGTGGAGTAGGTGTTGTGAGTATGAAAAGTGAAGTAGGAGAGAGAAAGTGGGTAGAGAATAATAAATGGAAAGTTGTTGTGAGTTTGAATATGAGTCTCATTAAATTAAACATTTCCATTTTTGTGTTGTCTTAATTCGAATATGACATCAAAAAATGGAAATTTGTCTTAATTCGAGTGAGACGGATGGAGTATACATATACATATTTGTAAAGTGAAAATCTGAGAAAAATCGTGTTTTACGCTAACTTAGCATAAAACGTCTTTTTAAAAATGGCGCGGTGACATTTTTGTAATAAACAGAAAGTTGTTTTAAAACACGCGATGACATTTTTTAAATAATTGACGCTTATCGTAAGTACCAGTGTTAGTGTTAAAAAGTGTCAGTCATTTTACACTGACACTTATTAACACTACAACCACTGGCAGTTTTGATAAGTGCCGGTATCAATGTTTACAAGTACCAGTGTAATGGCTGACACTTTTAAACACTAAAACTCACACTTTTGAAAAAGTGTCAACGACAATGTTTATAAACGTCAGTCCAAATGACTGGCACTTTGTAATATTAACTCTGGTATTTACGATGGTTACCAGTTATTTATAAAAATACCACCACTTGTTTTTAAAACAAGCGCCAACGTCTTTTGGAAAAACACGTTTTTCATAAGACCCACTCATTTTTAAATCCTTGGTCAAGTAATTATTTTTAGACAAATTCTTGTATACAACCGGTGCACGGGCGTGCGGCGGGCCAAACCCGCCCGGCCCGACCCACCCGCCCGCCTTTCTTCCACTCCCAGAGCGACACGTGGCGCGCTGTGAGCCACACGTTAGTTCACCAACCTGGCACTGCCACGTGTCCCCATTAAAAAAAAAACAAATAACTTTAAAATGCTATATCTTGATATTTATAACTCAGAAAAAAAAATTAAAAATATCGCTGTGTTCGTCTCGACGAGACGAATAAAACTACATATGGTTTTATTTATAAAAAAAATACACACAAAAAGTTTGAGCTGCTATTCAGCTAAGATGTAACACTATGTTCTGATAAAAGTAACAATTTCATCTTCAAAAAGTAACACTTTCTACTGTTAAATGTAACAGTAGTTTCTAAAAAAAAAATGGGTTTGCATTTCAATTGTTACTTTCTCAATTTCAATTGTTACATTTAAGATATAATGTTACATTTAAGAATATAAACTATTACAATTGAGATAAAAAATGTTACATTCATTTTTTATAAAATGTAACATTAGTTTAGTTTGTTAATGTTATGTTAATTTTTTTTTAAAAAAAGTGTTAAATTTGAAAAACAGAGTGTTACATACCTTCATAAAAAGTGTGACATTGGTTTAGTTGTCAATCTTTATGTTATCTTTAATAATCTATTGCATCAAAACTGTGCTACATTTTGAAAAAAATTTTGTTACATTTGAAAAAAAAAAGTGTTACATTTGAAAAAAAAGAGTGTTACATCCCTTTATAAAAAGTGTGATATTGATTTAGTTGTCAATCTTTATGTTATCTTTAATCTATTGCAGCAAAATTGTGGTACATTTTTTAAAGAAAAAAAAGTGTTATATTTGGAAAAAAAAAAGTGTTACATTTCGTTATAATAAGTGTTAATTTTGTTGGGAGAAAAAAAAAGTTGGAGGTGGAAAAAAAAAAAAAAAAAAAAAGGGGAAGGCGGCTCGGCTCCATGCGGCGGCTCGGCTCCATGCGCCGCCGCCGCCATGCGGCGGCCGCACAGGAGACAAGCTCTTATTTTTTATTATTTATACATTATATGGGGAAGTATTTGTTAAGCAACTTCTTGGGCTAGTAGCGCATTGCTTTCCCCTTCCAAAGTCCCATTCTGGTAGTTGAGAAGGTAGTTGCTGGAGATGTAATTTTCCCTCTATTTTATACTTTTTCTGACCTCAGCCTCCTCTTTATAAACTCCTTTCTAGTTTGAGTCACCTCATTTACCTTATTTTTCACTCCATAAGTATATATATATAGCTTCACTTTGAAATTAGACTTTTGTTGATGTTTCCATTTCATCTTAATATAGTTTTCTCTAACATATTTCTTTCCCAACTGATCTTCACCAAACTCAGACATTCTCATTCTACCTATATTACTCTCTAAATTTAAATTCAACAAAAACCTGTTAGTACTATTTGACAACTCCTTAATTTTCACAACTTGACACTATTTTATTGTATTAGAAAAACCCATATAGTTGTATATGTTCTTTTGATTATTCAATGGGGAAGAAACATGGATCTGTTGATGGTAAGGTCTTGTTTGGGAGCAAAGATTATCAGCTCAGGTACTCTGACAATACACAAATGCAACAAGGAACTAAGAGGGTGTCATCATGGGGTGTCTATGGCCAAGTAAGGAGCGATTCGGGGAAATATTCGACATATTATTATGGAGGGAAAAAGCATATTTGGGTTCGAAAATATGTTCGCTCGGTTCTTTTTACTCTTTCTGTAATGGGTGCTCTTTTTCTTCTCGATTCGTTCATGTTCTCAGTTTTTGATCCAATGATTCTTCGTAGCGGTTCAACTTCAAATAAGCTTACAAGCCAAAAGGTATGCTGAAATTTCTGTTGTATGTATGTTCATCAGTATTGGCAATTTTGTTCTTCATGTTTCTATATTTTTTAGGTCATTATTTATCCCAATTTATTTTAATACAATCCTATATTTACTCACTAAAGGAAAAAGGGATGGCTTATGAGCATGGAGAAAAAGCACCAGTTCAGATGTATGACAGGCTTCTTAAACTGGCTTCTGATTCTCTTGCAGAGGTCTGATGAAAGATTTTTTTTATCTTCTTTAAAAAAAATATATATATATATTCTATTATTCTCTAAACTAGCAAATGATTGTTATCAGAGAGAGTTAATGCGAAACGACTCAAAATTTTGGAAAGAAACATACACGGAAGCATCTGCGTGGAAACCTTGTTCAGATAGAAAGAAACCAAAGAGTTTAGGTACAGGGAAATCTTGGAATAGCACAGGATTTATATTGGTCAGCGCTAATGGAGGTCTAAATCAACAACGAGTTGCAGTAAGTATATGTATCTTCACATTCAGACCTGATTTTTTTCGTAATTAAATGTTTGAGAATTTCCATTTTTATTATTTGCTTGTCTGGAATTTTGTCGTCCTAGGTTCGATTTTTCATCTGAAACTTTCTTGGTTGTCTTACAAAAATGACACATCTGGTCATTATTTATGCCTGCAGGTATGCAATGCAGTTGCTGTGGCTTCTTTACTAAACGCAACATTAGTTATTCCCAGGTTTCTGTTCAGCAATGTATGGAAAGATCCAAGGTCTGTTACTTAATCTATACTTACACATCCTCTATATGTCTTTTTTTTTTTTTTTTTTTTTGTATTTCATAGAGATTAATTTCTGAAGAAAAACACAATTTATTTGAGTGCAGCCAGTTTGGTGATATTTACCAAGAGAAGCATTTCATGAACGTTTTGAAGGACGATGTGGATATTGTAAAAGAACTGCCTCCCATTTCATGTCACTCGAATTTGAGTCAACCGGTACTCTAGTATGTCATCCTTTGCCCTACAAATTTACATTGAGTTTCTTGATATTGTTTGTGAAAAGACATATTTAGCCCTTTCGTGTTGATTCTCAGGTTACTGATGCTGATATACCCAAAGAGGCAAAACCTGTTGACTATGTAAACACAATACTTCCTCTTCTGCGAAAGGATAAAGTTGTCCATTTCCTTGGATTCGGAAACAGACTCGGGTTTGACCCTTTGCCTTCTGAACTTCAGGTTCGATATAGTATAGACTTAATTTTCCACAATAACATAAACATAAGATACATATTAGCCATTGAAGCTAACATGAAAAATTTATGAATATATTGCAGAGTCTAAGATGTAAATGTAATTTTCACGCGTTGAAGTTTGTACCGAAAATTCAAGAGGTTGGTTCATTGTTGATTAGGAGGATAAGGAAATATGATGTCGCGAAGAACACTTTAGATAAGCAACTTCTTGGAAAATTCATCTCAAAAGTGCCTTTCCAAGGCCAAAATATTGCTAGAGCAGACCCCATTAAGTATCTCTCGCTTCACTTGAGATTTGAAGTCGATATGGTCGCTTACTCTTTATGCAAATTTGGAGGCGGAGAAGAGGAGGAAATTGAATTTCAAGCTTACAGAGAAGTCCATTTTCCACTTCTCGTTGAACGACTGAAGAATTCTAAGTATGCTCTCAGAAAATCTGCATTTCCTATTCTTTTTTCTTTTTTTTTTTTTTTTGTGATGATGATTGTTAATGCAAATATATACATTTATCTGATTTTCTTGGTCATTTTGCAATATTTTGAAGGCCTGTTTCTCCAGAGGAGTTGAGAATATCTGGAAAATGTCCTTTAACACCAGAAGAAGCAGCACTTGTTCTTGCTGGTCTTGGTTTCAAGAGTGATTCATATATCTATCTCGCTGGGTCCCGCATATACGGGGGACAATCAAGAATGAATTCATTGACTACCCTCTACCCGAATTTGATCACAAAGGAAGATCTCCTTACCCCCACTGAACTAGCCCCATTCAGAAACTTTTCTTCTCAGGTACTCCATCCGTCCCAAAATGATCTTCTCATTCGCCATTTCTCATTGTCTCAAAAAGTTCTTCCTATTTCTACAATTGGAGCTTAAAAGTGCATAAATAAAACATGGCTAGTGAAGCAAGTGCTCGTATTCTTAATAAGTTTGAATAGTCAAATGAGAAGATCATTTTGGGACGGAGTATAAAACTTACCAATTCTTGAAGCATTATTGCATTTTAGATTTAACCTCATGGGTGATTCTTTATTTGTTGATGCAGATGGCAGCTCTGGACTTCATTGCTTGTGCAGCTGCAGATGTATTTGCAATAACCGATTCAGGAAGCCAATTGTCATCTTTGGTGTCAGGTTTTCGAAGTTATTACGGAAATGGTCATGCTCCAACTTTGACACCTAGTAAGAAGAGGCTTGCAACAATATTGTTGGAGAACAAAACCATAGGATGGAACAATTTTGAGGATAGAGTAAGGAAAATGATCGAAGAAGGTCAGAAAGTGCGTAAAAGAGGTTATGGCAGAAGTATTTATCGACAGCCAAGATGCTTAGATTGCATGTGCAAGACTCGCGCACTTACTAGTAACTAGTTTCTTGTAGAGTTGCGAAATTCAGATTTTGGTACAAACCCTTTGTACATAGACATGAAAACTTCAATAAAAATTTAAGCTTTTTGAAGGGGAAAAAAATAAAAGAATCTGTTTTATTGGATTAAACTTGAATAACCCGAGCAAAATTTTACATGAATTAAATGAAGAAAGACTGGGGGGAGAAGGCCAAGCTGCTATGATCTCTCCTGAACTAAAATCTCTCTCTCTCTCTCTCTGAATCTTGCTCGCTTTCTCTAAACTCCGATTCATCTTATAACTTGCTTAGAATTATGATGGAGGGAAGAAGCGATTAAGATTGAAGGGGAGGGTGTAAAACTCCTCATTTCGGCTATCTCCTTTGAACGATCTGAACTTGGCCCACCATGGCATTCCCCTGTCTCTGGCACTATCTTTGAAATCTAGTGTGTTATCAAGGAACACAGCCACGATTAAACCAACCGTTGGGGAGGAGAAGAATATGGTGTTAAGGAAATCGTTGAACTGCACACAAGAAGATGAAGGGGTAAATAAATCACATGTCTGAATATGTAAATTCCAGATGTATTCAGATTTTCTTGAACTTACCCATCCAGCTTTTGTATGAGAAGGACCATGAAGAGCTCCAGCAGTGTACTCTCTAAAGTACTCGGGTATCGACAAGCCCAAGTAGAAAGAGACGCCCACGACAAACAGGTTTCTCATTGAGTTCATGTTTGTGAATTGCAAGAATGATAAACCCACAGAAGCTGGCACGGACAATATATTAGCAACAATGGTGATGAAATTTTTACAGTAAGGAGAATTACACACACACACACACACACACATAAATATTTATATATATTGAGAGAGAGATACTCACCAACAAGACCAAATAAAACACAGTAAACAGCAGCGAAAATTGGGAACGGTATTGAGGCAAACAATGCTCCGAATTTCCCTGTGCAGCATAAGGAAAAATATTGAGCCCGGTAGTAAAAAGCCAATCAGGAATGAGTCTAAAGGAAGCTCAAGTAATTTTTGTACTTACCCAAAATCGAGAAGAAGATCATAAAACCAGCTGCAATCTGAATTACTCTTCGGCTACCAACACGAGTGCTTCCAAGAAGGCCTACATTTTCACTATTGTGTAGAGAAGTAAATTAGTTAATGGGTCATTCTTAAACTCCATGAACATTTAAGAGAAATGAAGATAAAAAGATGTACTAATAGTTCTTACATAGAGACAGTAGAGCCGGTAACTGTTCCAAATAGCCCATCCAAGAGGATCCCTATTCCCTATATGATCAAACACCAATTTTACATTCACCAGTTTGAGCTTAAAAGTGTATAAACAGAACATGGCTAGTGAAGCAAGTGTTCATATCCTTAAAAAGTTTGAATGGTCAAATGTGAAGATCATTTTGGGACGGAGGGAGTAGTATTTAACATGTGTAGTCTGCATACCTGCCATCCGATACCACGGCTGAGAACATGAGCTGGTGGTGGTGTAGCACTTGCTAGACGAGCTGCTGCCTTGTATGCTCCTGTTGACTGTGTCAAAACAAACAATTTTCTTCAGTTTACCAATGTTAATTATAGTTCATCAAATTAAAAAGAAACAAAAATCCCTAAATGAGCGTCCATTTTTAAGAAATTTACTTGAAAGTCAACTTTTTTGAAATGCGCCTCTCTCAAAGTCAAACAGTAATTCAATACGAGAAGGACTACATGTTTCATGAGCTCCTCCTTACCTCAATGAGGGAGACAAAAACAGCAGCCATCATCCCAAAAGAATGACCAGCATCAAAAGTTGGTGCACCCCATTGAAGCGGGTATGGGATTTTAATCCTGCATAATTATAATTATTGGTTCAAAAACTAACAACAAGAGCTCATCACACACACACACACACACACATAGTGATTGGTACAAACCACGGGGCAGAGGAAATGAGATTGGCTTTGTCAGTGCGACAATGCATTTGGGTTTCATCTGGGCGATGTTTATATGCACCACTGGCTGTCAAGAGATGTGCATATGCCCATATCACAGCAACCGTTAGAATAAGAGCAAATCTCTCCAGCACTGGCAATTGTTTCGCCTGAAATTGTTTCAAGTACTGCAACACCAAAAATATATTACTACAAGACAATTTTAATTAAAAGAAAAAAAAACACAATGTAAAGGGACATCTTTTGGATGGTAAGAAAATTTTGTAAGCAAATGGTGTTTAAGATGCGGACTTGGGAGAATGCAACGAATAAGATGAGCATAGGAATGCCAATTTCCACGCATCGTCCAACCTGTTGAACAGTTTAATGAATCAAAAGTGTTATTAGTAAGGCAAAAACAACTAAATTTCCATGTTTTTAACTATAAAAATTGTGAACTTACCACTGGAAATCCTCTATCAAACAGGCCAAAGCCCACCAATGATATCACGGGGACCATTCCTACTGGGCTGAAGAACCTGAAATAAGAAATGTGACTGTTTTATTCATAGCACAATTCAGAAACATCTTTTATACAAAAAAAATAGGAGCAAAAAGCTGTTTATATGGAAATTATATTCACCTGGAACAAATAGCCCAAAGCTGACTGTAACCCAAAATAATTTGCACGCTTGACGCAACAATGAGTGCCCCTTGTATTGCTCTCATGGTACTGAGAAATCTCTGAAGGTGGAAAAAGAACGTATTTGTGTAAGAAAATGTGGACAATAATTTTTTTTCTCTTTTTTTTTTCTTGTGTTATTAATACATCTACAATGTAATTTATTGTTTTTCCATACACAAATACAAAACCAACAATTTTGGAGCAACATTTCAATTCTATTCAGCCAATGGTGTACACCACAAATGTCCTACATATCAATATTATCTTTATTCTAGCTGTGAGGACTTGATTTTTTGCTAAAGGATATGCAAAACACAAACAAATACACAGCTTAGTTATTGATACTCCCTCCGTCCCAGTTTAAGGCAAATAAAAAATTGAGGAGATAGAAGAGTTATGCTTACCAGATGAGGGTCATCGATTCGGGCCAAAGATGGGTCGTGAATTATTGAAATAATGGGTACCATGAATGCCCAAGATCCGCCAATTACAGTTGGCAATCGAGTTCCAAATAGTGTCTGTAAAAATGTATTAATTCCTCCAACAAAAAGTAGAGTTTGAACTACTCTAACCTTATCACCCTGCCACCACAACCAAAATCAAAATCAAAACCATGTCAACATTACAAACCCCATTGTGATATACCTACAAATTACTTCAATTTTACCACAATCATTGAAACCATGGTGGTCAAAGGAACAAAACCAATTGTGACAAAACTACAAATTACTCTAAATGCACTTCTTAAAGACCCTACTTTCCGTTACAAGAGGCGATTCACATGTTTTTCATCTGTATCCATGTACTCCCTCCGTCCCATAACAAACTTCTCATAAAATGCTAGGAACGGAAATTAAGGAAAAGTAGGTGTTGTGAGTGCGAAGGAGAGAGAAAGTGGGGTAGTGAATAGTAAGCGGATAGTTATTGTGAGTGGAAGGAGAGAGAAAATGGAAGGAATCTTTTTTTTTTTTTTTAAGGCAAGTGTGAGTTTCCAATGGGACGCCCAAAATGAAATGGCAAAGTGGGAAGTTTGTTTGGGACGGAGGGAGTATAAAAAATAAGAAAATTCTATGCAACAAGTATTAAGTGAAAATGACTACTTCTAGTACTAGTTATTTACTATTCTCTAAAGAATTGACATTTCAGATAGGAACTCTTTAAATCAAAAGACCAATTCACTTATGGTAAAATTTAACTACTTAATTTATCCATTATGTTCCATAGATTTTATAAAGATCCATATAAATGCATGAATGCAAAAATCAAGAGTATACAAAATTCCCCCAAATTAAGGAAGTGATGCTACAATAAAATAGAATAAAATTTCCTAGATTGACAGAATCCATGAAGAAAAGCAAAAGTGGATAATAAAATGACTTACATCAGTTCCACCCATTAAAGGAACAAGAAATGTAGGAATCATCACTGCTGTCCCTAATGCCAAGATGTAGTGCTGGAACCCCAGAGCTATTGACTCCCCTGTTTTCATCAACAAAAAATAAAATAAATTGAATAAAATAAAATAAACAAATGGGTTTTCTGCAAATCAACAAAAAAGGGTTTTTTTTTTTTCAAGATTTAAGAAATAAAATTGAGGAGATAAAATGAGGAAATTGACAAAACATACCCCAAGAAGGATTGGAGTCAATACAATACTCTAAGCCTTGAAGTTGGTCCATTGGAGGATGACTAATCTCTTCAGGTTTAGGAGCTTCCGCCATTTTTGAGAAAAAAAAAAAGCTTAAATCTTTTCTTCTTCTTCTTCTTCTTTTTTCGCCTCGAATTCGAATTCGAAGAGGGTATCTACTGAATGAGATTAGGAATCAATCAAGGAAGGAGAAAGAGCGAAGAAAACCCCAAAAAGGAAAAGCTGAAGATCGAAGAAGAATCAAATTAAGATGTTGAAAAGCTTAAAGCGAAAGTTGAGAGTGAGAGTGTGTATAGAGTGCAATTGCTGCCCACTCTCCAAAGTGTTTACTGTGTGTGTGTGAATGTGGGGGAGGGCTTTTTGAAGTGGTTTCCGTTAACTTTTTTGGTGTTCCGAAACTGCCCTTTTTGATGTTACCGTTGGTCCTATGTGTAAGTTATGGTCTGTACTTTCTACTTATTTTGGTTATTAATTAAATTGAGTATTCGTATTACTATTCTCTCCCTACTCTTTCCGTTTCAAAATAATGTATACATTTCTTTTATAATTATTATAAATAAATTTTGAAAAATAAATTTAAACAAATTTAATTATTTTAATTAAAATTTAAAATTTGTTAGTGGTAGTATTGTTGATACTGTATCAATTACTGATATTCTGAATTTTATTAAATAATAAAATTATATAAAAATCATTACTTAAAATTCAATCGTAGTGATAAAAAAAAAAGTGGGAACATCATTTTAGGACGGAAGAGTATAAATTAATTAATTTATTATATATTACTCTCCTATTTCAAAATTTAAAATAAATGTCAAAATGTTTTTTAAGAGGTTTATTTAAATGATATTTTGACCAAAATTTATAAATTTGATTAGTTTCATGAATTTTTAAGAATTGTTGACATAAATATTCTGAATGGCGTAACATATAAATTATATAATTTTTTTATCAAAGTTTAATCACGATAACTAATAGACTCAAAGTATGACATTTACTTTGAAACAAATATCGTGTAAAAATCCTCTATAATTTTACTAGACTTACTAAAATTATGACTAATAATATATTTTTTTTATCAAAGTTTAATCACGATAACTAATAGACTCAAAGTATGACATTTACTTTGAAACAAACATCGTGTAAAAATCCTCTATAAATTTTACTAGACTTACTAAAATTATGACTAATAATTTTATTTTGAAATGTTCTTAGGTAAAAATAGAAATTATATATATATTAAGTAAAGAGCCAATAAACAAAACATAAAATGATAAATTGAAATTTAATAAAAAGGAAAAAAAAAAAAGTAGTGTGCCTTCATCCTTGTTTAAAGTTCTTACTTTCTTTTTATTTCGTTCCACATTAATGTTTATACTTTGTTTAATATTCTAGTTTTTTTAGCAATCTTTTCCCTTTAGCCATATAATAAACAATCTAATAAAATTTATTTTGAAAAAACACTTCAAATCAGATAGGTGTAAGTTCACTTTATAAATTATTTATTAACAACTAACTTAAAGACGATTTAAGTTGCAACAAAAAATTTAGACAAGATTTTGTAACAAAATTATAATTCATAAAAAGTTTAAATTGCAATGAGTAAACTTTTACAAGGTTACCCTCTGCTAGGGCTGTGCAGAACCCGGACCGAACCAATAGAACCGGACCGGACTAACAATATTGGTCTGGTTCTGGTTCTAAATTTCTATAGAACCGGTTAATTGGTCCAATCCCGGTTTTGATAATTATTTATACGGTTTTGGACCGGACCGGACCAACTTATATATGTATATTAGTATAAAATAAATTATTACTTATATATATATATATATATTATATATATATACATACAATGCTTAAAGTTTGCAATGTGGATGGCAGATTCGCTGCCTAAGATTATAGTTGATGTTTTTCGGTTTTTTGTTTGCTTCAGTAGTTCCAGTCCAGACTACTGATGTAAATGACTAAAGTTAATACATTTCCATGCACTGTTCTTCTCTTGAGCCTAAGTTTTCTTTCAATAAATTTAGTGAGGTGTAATGTTTAATATTGGGTTGAACATTGAATTTATGGCAAAACAATTAACAATTATTAATTATTGTACATTTCTCTATGAGAAAAAAAAATTGTTATATGGAACCGAACCGGACCAATGGGACCGAACCAATAATGTCGGTTTGAAATGTATTGGTTTTGTCCTGGTTCTAAATTTATACAGAACCGAAGAATTGGTTCGGTCCTGGTTTTAGGATTTTTTGATGAAAACCGGACCGGACCGTGAACACCCCTACCCTCTGCAATTTTCTTTTTCCAATAGTGTTATAATTATGGTAAAAATAAAATAGTGTGATTATTAAATGTATATAAAATATTAAAATGACTTTTCAAATTTTAATGTAATTTTAGAAGAAATTACTTTATATATACTCCCTCTATCCCATACCAATGGGCACTTTTGGTCAAACCAACTTGAACTTTAACTAACATTTTCTGCTAAACTATTAATCTTTATAAGAATTAAAAAAAAATACTAAATTAGTAATAAAAACATTATCAATAATTATTTTAAATTTTTTATGGAGATAAATTATTTAGCATAAAATGTTAGTCAAAGTTCAAGTATGTTTGACCAAAAATGCCCATTGGAGTGGGACGGAGGGAGTATATATTTATTTAAAGGGTTAATGACAATTTAGACCATAAATTCATATATCACCCTCTCAAACGAACCCTGATTTTTTTTTTCGCCAGATCAGACCTTAAAGTGTAAAAAAGTCGCCAGTTAAGACCTTTTTGACGGATTTTGTTAGAAAAGTCAGTTAAGTAGCATGTGTTGTGCACGTGATTGACAAAATGGATGGATTTGTAATTGATATTAGCTATTAAAGGCTTTATTGAAATTCTTAAAACTCAAACGGTTAAAAAATCAAATGTATAATATTTTTCTGTATATTTAATATATCAAAAAAAAATTACCAAAAAATTATAAGTACAATTTTCAATAAATCTTAGATTTGGAATTTATTTAATTAAAAATTCAATAATTATTTTTAAATTTTTATGGAGATAAATTATTTAGCATAAAATGTTAGTCAAAATTCAAGTATGTTTGACCAAAAGTGCCAATTGGAGTGAGACGGAGGGAGTATATATTTATTTAAATCAATAACCAGAAATTGGGGTGCAAAATTTATAAAGGTTAATTACAAATTAGGGCCTAAAATCTTATATGTGGTCCCCAATCGGGGCCTAACTTTTTATTTTTAGCGATTTAGGGCATGTATTTATATTTTTTGCCCAAATTAGGGTTTTAACGATTTTCATCCAAAAATACCGTTAAGTGAACATGTGCGTTGCATGTGACTTTGGGTGAGGGTATTTTTGTCATTTCTGATGAAAGTTGTCAAAAAAACCAGGCCCCAATTTAGGACTTTAATAAAACTCTAGGCCCTAATTTGTAATTAACTCTTATTTTGTTCAAAACTCAAAAATTCTAAATTATTTTGATGTGTCTAATTACTCCCTTCCTCCTCAGTCCTAAAAAAGATCATTGCACATTCACCTTCATTATTATGAATAAATTTTGAATAATAATTTTAGTTTAGTTTATCTATTTTAATTAAAAACTTAAACATTTTTATTGATAGTATTATTGATGGTTTATCAATAACAAACAAGTTTTGAATTTTCATTAGACTAATAAACAAAATTATTATTCAAAAATTTATTCGTAATAATTAGTGTGAAGGTTTAATTTTAGATTGATTCAATCAGACTAATGAAAATTTGAATAACAAAAAAATGTTTAATTTTTTATTAAAATAGATACACTAAACTAAAATTATTATTCAAAATTTATTCATAATAATTAAGGTGAATGTTTAATGACAATTTTTAGGACGGAGGTGGAAGGGAGTAATTAGACACAACAAAATAATTTAGAATTTTTTAGTTTTGAACAAAAACAAGGGTTAATTACAAATTAGGGCCTAGAGTATTATTAAAGTCCTAAATTGGGGCCTTACATTTTGACAACTTCCATCTGAAATGACAAAAATACCCTAACCCAAAGGCACATGCAACGTACATGTTCACTTAACGGTGTATTTGGATGGAAATCGTTAAAAATCCCTAATTTGGGCAAAAAATATCAATATAAGCCCCTAAATCGCTAAAAATGATAATTCAGGCCCCGATTGAAGACTTCATATAAGAATTTAGGTCCTACTTTGTAATTAACCCAATTTATAACGTCTCTATTTGGAAGGGGACAAAAAAACATGGATCTACCAGCCTTTAATACTCTGCGTTCTGGCGCAGGTTCTCACTTTTTGGCCTGCACTGCACACACACTAGAAGCCAATTTCAGTATTTACTTCACCCCCAAACTTTACCAACTCTCTCACCTGCCCAGCTGATTCAACCGGATTTTGATTTCATTCACCCAATTCCAGTTATAACAGATTTGCAATTGACCCTCTGATTACAACATTGCAAATGAAAATCTACATCAATATTTATATAATTAAGGACCGTAATCACTATGATACAAATATAACCATCACGCCAAATGGATTGTGCCCAAGCGTCGTCTTCAATAGATATAGGTATCTCCGTCGTAGAGGTCTTGGGTTCGATTCTCCCTGCTGGTTATTGAATTAGGTGGTTTAAGATTTCAAAAAAAATATATATAACCATCACTAATATTTTTTATTCGGTTTTTTAAACGTGTGTCCTTAAGGCACATGATAAGACTTAATTATACTCACTCCGGTCCAAAATAACTGTCTTTTTTGGCATTTGCACAACTCTTAAGAAATGCAGTTATTATCATGACTTAGTGATAAAAGTTCCAACTTTACCCCTATTAAGTGTGCAACTTTCTTACATTAATGTCTCACGCTAAGATAATTACTCCCTCCGTTTCGTAATACTTGACGTTTTAACCTTCTTCACTTAGATTAAGAAAAGCAATTATTACATGTAAAAAAGACTCAAACACCCCTATAACAATTCATTTACCTAGGTAATTAAATGCATTTACAAAGGGTGTGTCAATTATTAAATAAGGGTATAATTGGTAAGTAATGGCAAAAGTTCCTAGATAATTGAAAAGTGTCAAATATTTTGGAACAAAATTGAACACCTAAAACGACATGTTTTGCGAAACGGAGGGAGTAACAAAAGAGAACAAGTTTCAATGCCACGATAAGAGTGACATTTAGCTCAAAAGTGACATTATTTTGGAACAAAATTTTGGTCCAAAAGTGACAGTTATTTTGAATCGGATTGAGTAGCAGCAAATCTATATAATTATAGCAGTTTTACTTAGGAAATCTAAATATATTACTAAAAGTTGCTATAATTACATAAATTTACTGCTATATTTAAATCTTATCATGTGCTTTAAGACATGTTAGAAAAACCGTTTTTTATTTGAAGTAAATACAATCTTTAAATAGTTGGACAAATCAACTATAATAATTACTACTCCATCTTTCACAAAATGAATCATCATAAATTTAATAAACGTTATTTTTAATAGAAAAGAATCATAACTGTTTATTGCTATCCACTTTCAAAAATTTTGTTTTGTTAAAATATAGGGGCAACTCCCATTTAGTCCCTCATTAGAATCTAAATTACCACCTAGTCCAAGGTATTTTCAATATTACCACCTAGTCCAAGGGATATTAAAAGGGCATGAATGCCCTTACTAAATGACTGGAAATTACATGATTACCCCTCCCTCCTCAACCTTTCACCTTCTCACCGGTCAACAACTTTGACCGGCCGGCCACCACCTCCAGCCGACCACCACCTCCGGCAACCTTTTTCCGGCCACCTTTTTCCGGCAACTTTTCCGGCAGTATTTTCCGGCGACCATTTCCGGCCACCTTTTTCCGGCGACCATTTCCGGCCACCGTCTCCGGTGGCCTTTTCCGGCGACCATTTCCGGCCACCGACTCCGGCCACCATTTTCCGGCGACCACCTCTGACCACCATTTTCCGACCACCGTTTTCCGGCAACCACCTCCGTCCACCGTTTTCCGGTGACCACCTCCGACCACCATTTTCCGGCGATCATATTCCGGCCACCATTTCCGGCGACCACCTCCGGCCAACATTTTCCGGCGACCATTTTCCGGCCACCATTTCCGGCGACCAAACAACTGTGAACTAATCAGTAAGTTCACAGTTGTCAACAAAACTACTAAGAACACAATCGAATCCGGCGACCACCAACTCCGGCGACCAAACAACTGTGAACTAATCAGTAAGTTCACAGTTGTTTAAGAACAAGTTCACAGTTGTTCTAAAACAAGTTTACAGTTATTCCAAGAACAAATTCAAACATTAAAAAAAAAAAAAAAATTTTTTTTTCAAGAACAAGTTCATAGTTGTAAGTTCGCAATTGTAAGTTTGCAATTGTAAGTTCGCAATTATTTCAAAAACAAGTTTGCAATTGTAAGTTCGCACTTGTTCCAAGAACAAATTCACATTTATAAAAAAAAAATACTATTTGTTTAAAAGAAAAAGTTCACAGTTGTAAGTTCGCAATTGTAAGTTCGCACTTGTTCCAAGAACAAGTTCGCACTTGTTCCGAAAACAAGTTCGCAATTGTTCCAAGAACAAGTTCGCAATTTTTTCAATAACAAGTTCGCACTTGTTCCAAAATCAAGTTCGCAATTATAAGTTCGCAATTGTTTCTATAACAAGTTCGCACTTGTTCCAAAAACAAGTTCGCAATTGTAAGTTCGCACTTGTTCTAACAAGTTCACAGTTGTAAGTTCACAATTGTAAGTTCGCAAATGTAAGCTCGCAATTGTAAGTTCGCAATTGTTCCAATAACAAGTTCACACTTTTTCCAAAAACAAGTTCGCACTTGTTCCAAGAACAGCTTCACAGATGTTCTAACAACAAGTTCACAGTTGTTCCCAAAACAACTTCCTCTTTTTTCAAAAAAAATTGCAGAATAGTGAATATTCCCAATACTATTACATGTTAATATCTTTTGAGTTGTGTAAAAGTAATCAATCAGCTATTTTTGAACTAATTAATGTAGAATATCATTAAATGACAATCATTATTCCCAATACTATTACAGTTAAAAAAAAAAAAAAAAAAAAAAACAACAACAACAACAACAACAAGATCCATACCCAAATTTCCCTTCTTCCATTCCCTTTTATAGACACATCCAACCTCTGTCATGCTCAACCATCACCATTCACCACCACTTCCCATCCCCAACATAACCATAAGAATCAAATTTAATTTTACAATATATCAAACTTGTCCAAAAGTCATCTAATCAAAAGAATAGCCAAATTTGAAATTCAACCACTTTACAAATACCAGAAACCTTAACAATACAATCAACAAATTCACAGTTGTACTCTCATTTCCCAAACAACAACAAAAAAAAAAAAAAAAAAAAACAACAACAACAAACAAACCGACTTTGAGGGAAGTCGCCGGAGCTAGCGGTGACCGAAGAAAGAGTGGGGGAGGGGTGACCGGTGACAAAGAAGGAGTTGCAGGTTCGCCATTGAGAGAGAGAGAGAGAGAGAGAGAGAGGTGAGGGCTAGATCTGTAATTGCCGGAGGTGGGGAGGGGTGAACGGAGATGGTGTAGGGGTGGCCGGTGATGGAGAAGGAGCTGCAGGGTCGCCGGGGTTAGGGGAGGGATGGGGTCGCCGGAGTTGGCCAGCGATGGTGAGATGGCTGGGCGATTTGGTTGAATCTGAACAGTTGGCCGGCTGGTGCTTGTTGGGTTGAGAGGGTGAGGGACGCATTTGGGTCGGGGAGGGAGGGTCGCCGAGGTTAGGTAGAATGTCGCCGGAGATAGGGGTGGCGATTTTTTTTGGGTTTTTTCCAGTTCGGCCGTCGGCCATATCTACGACACCGGACATATTTTGGAAGATCCCAACGGTGGAAAGTAGCGTTTAGGTGTTGCGAACTCCCTACAGAAATTTGAAGACGATCCAACGGTTCAATCATCGGGAATCGTCATTTTTCTGGACGGTCCTGGGAGTGTGCAGATTTTCGAATTTGATTCGTCCGCCGGCCATATCTCCGGCGTCGGGAATTATTTTGACGATCCCAACGTGAAAAGGTGACGATTTATGATGCGCAAGTGATCCAAAAATTTGAAGACGATCCAACGGTTCAATCATCGGGAATCGCGTTTTTACAGTCCGAATTCTGGAGGTGCAGTTTTTTGTTTTTGATTCGGATTTTGGCATCTTGGCCGGAATTTTTCGACGGTTGTTGGCTCGTGGTTGTCGCCTAGAACTCCTCTAGGTTCAGCCATGGCTAAGGAGGGCGTTGGTACTGGGAGAAGGTCGCCGGAGATAGGGGAGATGAGGGGTCGCCGAAGGTGGGGGATGGAGGAGAGTGAAAACGCAGTGTGATGGTCGCCGGGGTTCGGAAATCGAGGGGAAAGGTCACCGGAGGTGAAGAGGAAGGGTCTCCGGCGATGGGGAAGGGAAAGGTCGCCGGAGGTGGCCGGATGGGGTCGCCGGAGGTGGGTAGTTTCGGGATTCTATAATTTTAATGGACTAGATGGGAATATTCAAAATATGCGTGGACTACATGGTAATATTAAAAATGTGCGTGGACTAGGTGGTAATTTAGCTTAGAATGGGGACCCTAAGGTAATTTTCTCTAAAATATAATGAATTTTGAAAGAAAATATAAAAAAAAGTCATTCAAGGACCAAAATTTTTAATGTTTTTTTTTTTAATACTACTCCCCATGTCCCAGAGTATAAGTCCACCCTCTCATTTGCAAAGAAATTAAGAAGTGGTGGAAGTGATGTAAGTGTTGTGAGTATGAAAAGTAAAGTATGAGAGATAATAAGTGGGAGGAATATTAAGTTGATTGGTGTTGTAAGTATAAAAGTAAAGTAGAAGAGAAAACGAGTGTGAGGAATGGTAAAGATTCTTTGCGATTTTAAGAAATAGCTAGATATATACTCTGGACATATTTAAAAAGAAAGGTGGACATATACTCTGGGACAGAAGAGGAAGTAAGTATTTTGTGATAAAAGTGGTTGTTCAATTTAGAGATGGAGTATGATACAAATATAACAATCACAAATATTTTTCACTTGAAGTTGTTTCACATGCTCAAATTCAATCTCGGAAGATTTTTTTTTTAAACAAAGAAAACCATTTTATTAATAACAACAAATGTTTAGAAGTCGACTATCCACAAACGTTGGAGGTTCGATCCAAACAATGGGGCTCGTAGTTACAAACGCTGCCCAAGAGATTACATCTGCCAACAAATTGGCATTTCGACCTATCAACCGCAAAGAAAAAGAATAATTTCCATTGAGCACAACCTTGCAGCACATAAGGATTGAATCAAGTTTATATAAAACTTGATATTCTGACTTTACTCCATCATGAACCAATATAGATTGAAATTCAACATTTTCAAACCCCATCTCCAAGGCCCACGATGTTGCAAAGAATAAACACATTGCACCTGCCTCCACCACCCGAACAGGACCATGAATGATAATAGCCCGAGCCACCATAAATGCTTTTTCATCATCTTCGTTGGATAGTTGATGGAGAGAACCAAACATATATTCCAGAATAACAACAAATACAAAATACCAAATACACAAAGTTGATGCAGCAGAATACAACCTAGATCAACCACGACAGAAGATCTAGCACAAACGAAGGAATGAAACATTCAAACAAGCCAACAATGGCTTATGGGGTTTGAACCCACAAAGTTGCAAAGGCAAACTTTAAAATCAATTAACCAAAAACAAGTTCAACAATGACAAGAAAGAAAGTATTTATACCTAACAACTAATTAAAACCCTAACCCTAAAAGTAATTAAATAAAATACCAAAATTGTCCAAAACAAAAATAATAAAAGAAGAGTTCTGCGCAAAATAAATCAGTTGTTGAAGTGCCGGGCACGGTCGTGTTCTAGAATGAGCACGGTCGTGCCATTCCAGTCGTGGCATCCGTCTTTTCCACCCATTTCATGCACGGTCGAGCCTTGTTCCTCGCACGGCCGTGCCGGCTTGGTCCGGGCAGGTCGCTTCTGTGGTCCGGGCGGATCCTTGCTGGAAACTCACGATTCCATCCATGTTCTACATCATACACCCCCACTTTAAAATGATTCGTCTCCGAATCATGTACCAGAAAAGAACCACGTCGTCTGGGAGTAGGCAGCCTGTACTTGTCACGGGAAGTCACATGTGCTGGATGTCTCTCAACAAGAACTGGTGGAACTCAAAACGCATCCCTTCGCTTAGCTCTCCGTGCTGCATCAGTTAAACCAATCGTCCGAACAGTACCTGAAATAAATGATTTTGCAGCACACAAGGAAATAATTCCTTTCCCTTTATCACCGCTAGGACGAACCCCTTTTTCTTTCAACAGGTATAAATGAATTTTGACCCCCTCCTTCACAAAACTAATAACATTAGTACGCGCATTGTGAGTAGAATCAACGTCATGATGCCAAGGTCGCCCAAGCACTAACTGGCACGCACTCATATCAACAACATCACAAATAACCACATCCTTATAATTACCAATAGAAAAAGGAACGACACATTGTTCAGTTACCTTTATCTTACCGGTAGCATTAATCCATCCAACATGATATGGAGTTGGATGTTTCGTAACCTCCAGTTTTAATTTATCCACCATCCCCCTAGCAATTAAATTATCACAGCTCCCACTATCCACAATGACTTTGACCTTGTTATCCGCTATAAGCCCAATAGTGCGAAAAATACCATGTCTGTTAGGAGGTTCATCGACCGCTGGAGTTGTCAAGGTCACTTTATTACACACAAGTGCCTCATGGTCACCCTCATCACTTTCCTCATTCGGGTCTACCCAAATCTCCTGAATGTCACCATCAGCTGCTTTCTCTGCTACATGAACTTGCCCCGATTAGGACAATTATTAGATAAATGTCCAGGTTGCCCACAACGAAAACATTTACCACCAAAATTCTTGGCATAAGGATTGGGATTTTGACGCCCAGTAGCAGGATTAGTACCCCCTCCCCACCGGTTGAGTCAGAACAGTATCCTGCTTCTCATTAGTGGATTTAGAGCCTGTGGACTGTTCGGTTTTAACTATTGGGGATTTAGACCTCGAAGATTGTCCAATATTAACGGGACTTAAAAATAGGGCTAAGTGGTTAGTTTTGGCACGAGAGATAGCCCCATTAAGAGTTTGAACATGATATAATTGAACTTGAGATCTAATACTAGGGCGAAGACCATTCACATACCTTGCAGTTTGTTGCCCTTCTGATTCGCCCAAATCGTTATGTGCAGATAGTGTATGAAAACTGTGCGTGTACTGATCGACAGTTCGATTGTCCTGCTTGCAATCAAGAAATTTTTGATAAATTAACTGCTCAAAATCTGCAGGCAAAAATCGTTGTTTCAGTGCCATCTTCATACGACCTCATGTGCGAACTGGTAATTTATTATGCCTCATCCGGTTGTTATTAAACTGCTCCCATCATGCAGATGCCCCACCGCGAAGCTTGTAAGCCACATACTGCACTTTCTTCTCGTCCGGAATATTCATCAAGGCAAAATATTTTTCTACCTCTGAAAGCCAATCTGTAAATTCCTCCATATCGAGCTCCCCCGTGAAAAAGGGTAAATCAGCTTTAATTTTAGGAGACTGATCCACGGGTGCAGCGATAAAATCATCTTCACCCTCTGAATTTGAATCCTCTCCTCCGGCTGGCGGATTACGGTTGTTTCGACCGTTTCCCACAGGAACTGCATTAGCCCCTGTCCGTTGCCTTCGGCGACCACCAACCTGCAAACCCTCCAAAATCCTAACAAGATCTGTATGGCGAGCTGCAGCCTGTTCTTCATGCTGACGGTCTCGTTCTTCAGCTTGTCGGTGTCTTTCTTCGGCTGCTTGATTCATACAATCAAGGATTGCAAGAACAGTGTCGTTGTTTCCGTCGCCGTTCACCATCTTCCTTGGATCTCACCTTTACTGATACCAATTGATGCAGCGGAATACAACCTAGATCAACCACGACAGAAGATCTAGCACAAACGAAGGAATGAAACCTTCAAACAAGCCAACAATGGCATCTAGGGTTTGAACCCACAAAGTTGCAAAGGCAAACTTTAAAATCAATTAATCAAAAACATGTTCAACAATGACAAGAAAGAAAGTATTTATACCTAACAACTAATTAAAACCCTAACCCTAAAAGTAATTAAACAAAATACCAAAATTGTCCCAAACAAAAATAATAAAAGAAGAGTTCTGAGCAAAATAAATCAGTTGTCGAAGTGCCGGGCACGGTCGTGCCATTCCAGTCGTGGCATCCGTCTTTTCCACCCATTTCATGCACGGTCGAGCCTTGTTACTCGCACGGCCGTGCCGGCTTGGTCCGGGCGGGTCGCTTCTGTGGTCCGGGCAGATCCTTGCTGGAAACTCACGATTCCATCCATGTTCTACATCAAAAGCCCTTGACAATGAAGGGAAATCACAGGCTCTCACATAAGGAGAGAAATCACAGGCTCTCATAAAAAGAGAGAAAGCACGGGCTCTCACATAAGGAGAGAAAAAGAGAATCAGAAATACGAAAATAAACATTTCTTAAGGCGTGATGAAAGTATGGATTAATAAAAAAAAAAAAAAAAAACTAACATTTCTTAAGGAAGGAGGGGTATTGGTTGGTGCCTATCAAATTGTCAATCAAATGACATGAGATGAAAGTATCTACATAAGGTTCAAGTCAAATACATGGTCCCCAATGTTTGGTGCCTTAAAAAATTAACATATACTCCCTCCGTTTTAAAATACTCCTTCCGACCCAAAATGATTTTCGCGTTTGACTATTCAAACTTTTTAAGGATATGCACACTTGCTTTACTAGCCATGTTTTGTGTATGCACTTTTAAGCTTAAAATGTAGAAATGTAAGAACTTTTTGAGACAATGAGAAATGACAAATGAGAAGATCATTTTTAGACGGAGGGAGTGGTTTACATCATTTTGTAGTTGTAAGAGAATTACAGCATATCTCAAAAAAGAGAGTGTGTATTTTGGCGACTATTAACTACAGAGTATATGAAAATTTATAAAAAGGTTTACGTATCCAATCATTTCCGAATTCCATAAACAAGTCAGTTAAAGAATTTAAGCGGGATTGAAATAAGACAAAGACTCATGTGAGAACAAGGGGATCCGTCTCATGGGTGAGACGGGTCGGATCCTTGCCCATGACCCGGTCCATGAACAAGTTCCAAGGCGGGCATAACCCGCCACGTGGCACCCTTTCATAGGTTCTTTTTTTTTTTTTGCTGCTGCTGCTGCTCCAGGACCCATGGGCGACCCTGCCACGTGGCAGTCTCTCATAGGCCCGAAATATTTATTTTATTTTTTAAATTTTTAATTTTTTTTTTTATATTTTCATTTTTGGTTTTTTCGGTTTTTGAAAAGTAATAGTTACTATAACTAAAAGTAACAAACGTGTTACTTATATGTAATAGTTTGTATACAGAAAAGTAATACATATATACAGAAAAGTAACAGTGTTTTTTTCTATGTTTTTTTCGTTTGCCAAAAGTAATACTTAGTTACAACTAAAATGTAACGAACGTGTTACTTATATGTAATAGTGTTTATACATAATTTGTAATACATATGTATAGAAAAGTAATATTATATCTATATGTTTTCATAAGTTACAATGGGGTTCAATTTATCATGATACATGTAAAATTATTACATTATCTATAGAAAATCTGTTACAATTTTCATCTATCAAAGTGTTACATTTACTTGTATAAACAATTACATTCATATACATAAGTTATTATTTTTCAAATGTTACTTTTTCCTAAAAAATAAAATCAAAATACACAATATTTTACATTTTTGCAAAAGCACTATTATAATTCAGTATAAATTATAATTACATTTAGATATTGTTTGGGTTACATGTAATTATAGTTAGTATTACATTTGAAAAAATGGGTAAAAACGAGCTTATGTTTTTTAAAACAGGTATTACGTTTACTTATGAACAATGTTACTTTATATGTATACAGTCATTACTTTAAGAGATGGTAACTATTACTTTTGGTAAACCACTGAAAAGCCGAAAAAAAGATATAAAAAAAAAAAAAAAAAACTGCCACGTAGCGGGTCATGCCCATGAATCAGGATCCGACCCGTCTCACCCATGAGACGGATTCCCTTGTTCTCATGGGAGACCACCTCTTGAAATAATATAGGAAGAGGAGATGACAAAGAAAGGATGGTCCATAACTTCTTTTTTAGGTTATTCTTTTCATGTGATTGCCTTTCGGCCATTATTATATTGGCACATTGAAAGATAACTTTGACTATTTTGGAAAAGAAAAAAATATAAAGTTTACTTTTTTTTTCCCCTTTAACTAACACCATCTTTACCAAGTTGGCCAAGGATGGATAAGTAATAAGGTAAAGGGTTCTGAGAAAAGGCAACTCTTTTGAGTATGGTATCCAGCAATGCAGGATAGTTTAAGACTTAGGAAGTAGTGAGTTGAAACTGAGTCATATATTGGTTACTTATGATTTCCTGTTGTTGTGTGCGGCGGAAACTGTTATCATGTACTATACCATTAATTTAGACACTAATAATATGACGGAAAGAATGAATAAGACAAGATTTAACGTGGTTCACTCCGACATCAATTAATGGGCTACGTCCATAGATCTCCAACAACTTCACTATAATATCATGAAATTACAACACCACGAGTTTTAATCAACACCACTTGTCACAAGTCACAACAGTATTACAAGAATGGAGGTATCCATATCCTTCTCATCATTCTTGAAGTCTCTCACAATAGTGTACAACTCTTTCATGAATGTACACACTTCTCTAACTCACTCGTTTTAAGGGAATGGTCACTCTTGGCACCACAAGGCACACTTGAACTCTTTCTATATGTGCTTATTTATAGGCACAAGACAACTCCTAGTTCAGGCCTTATCCAAACAGACAAATACCGAAAGTCTCACCAGAAAATCAACAATCACATAGGATAATGTATGTTGACTTCTTTTATGAACTTCAGCCAAATTCCTAACAAATCCTTCTCTCTTCACTCAGGGAAGGTCAAATTAATGATCCATACTTCACTCAATCTTTTTTAATTCTCATGAACTTTAAAAAGAGTGGCGAGATCATTATTGAGAGAGTTCAGTTTTGTGACAATTTAGCAGATTTATTCACAAAATTTCTTCCTACATCCATTATCGAAAAACTTGTTTGTGCCATTAAAATGCAGAGAGAGGGAAGATTGTTATCATTAGGGGAGTGTCAAATGCATAAACATTGAAGACTGCTTGTTAGTGGAAAATTCAAAACATTTTTCAAGCATAGGTTTTAAAGACAAAGGTTGTGATTCTTTTTCCCAAAAGGTTTTTTTTTTTTTTAGACTTTTACTGATGCAGCCTAAATACGTGATTTAGTAGTGCTACGTCTAAGAGAGTGTTATAATTAATTGATGTGTAGACAATAGCACAGTAGCAAAATACTATCCCTCCGTTCCTAAACGGATTTCAAAATTTTATTATTAGAGATATTCTTAAAATCTCTACATTTTTTATAATTTAGTGGTAAAGATTCACTTATGTTCTAACATTAGTTTTGCAAGTATAAAGATACTAGTGAAAAAAAATGGTAAAAAAATATTTGGACAGTCTTTTTTTTTAAATATAAGTATTTATTTTGTGATAAATTTTCTTAAAAATGAAAATTCATATAAGGACCTAAGGCGTAAATATACAATATAAATAAAAAATAATAGTATAATGGATAAAGTACGCATGAATACTAAGTCATTATTCATAAGTGAAATACTCCCTCCGTCCCATTTAAAGCTTCACCTTTTACCCAAATTGTTGTCCCGTTAGAAGCTTCATCCTTTCCTAAAATGGTAAAAAATGTAGGTTCCACTTGTCATACCCACTCACTTTTTCTTCTCACATATTGTACTTAAATTATGGGGCCCACTTGTCACTAACTTTCCCCTTTCACATACTCCCTCCGTCTCATTTCAAGTTTCACCATTTTGGGGTTGCACGCAAATTAAGAAAAGCTATTTGTGTAAGAAAGGTTGTGAGAGGGAATAAGTTAGTGGGTATGACAAGTGGGGCCTACAATTTAAATGTGTGAGAGGAGAAAGTTAGTGGGTATGACAAGTGGGGCCTACATTTTAATTATGTGAGAGGGAAAAGTTAGTGGGCATGACAAGTGGGGCCATGTTTTTTCCATTTTAGGAAATGGTGAAGCAATCAACGGGACATCCATTTGGGTAATTGGTGAAACTTGAAATGGGATGGAGGGAGTATTTAATTTGTTGGCCCCATTTGTCATACCCACTAACTTCTTCCCTCTTATAACCCTTCTTACACTCATCACTTTCTAAATTTGTGTGCCATCACCAAAATGGTGAAGCTTCAAATGGAACGGAGGGAGTGTGGATACTTACCTATAAAAGGCAAGCCTCAGTAGTGAAAAAGATAAACCGAATTTCAAAGCTCCTATCACTAGTCTTACATTATCTCTTAACAATTCAAGTACCTATTTGGCTAAGTTACTAACCACTCATTATTTTAATTTACAGACAGTCTTACGATAGAAGAAATCATTTTCAAGAGAAAGAAAACATAAAAAACCTCAAATTTACCCTTTTAACACCTTCATCTTGTGACCACCACAATTGAGCTTGTTGTAATTTTTTAAAAGTAACAACTCTTTTTGTCAAAAAAAAGTAATTCTTCCGTTCCAAAATGACGGTCGCTTTTGATCATTTCACTAATATTAAGGAATGCAATGGCTACCATTCATTAATAATGAAAGTGTCAATTTACCCTTATTTATTACTCAACTCTCTTACATGACATAATAAACTAATTAATGATGTGTAACAAATTCTAAAGCGAGGGTAGTATTAAGGAATATTATATATTCCTAGCATATATTGTAAATATCATGTTACCAAACATAGAGATTGTATCTTGTAAACCAAGCTAGATTATTCTAGAACATTAGTTTCCTTTTTGTATTAGTTTTCCTAATTAGATTAGGACTCTAGAATACTCTTTGTAATCTTATATATATGTATCTCTAGCATCAATAATATTTGAGTCTCTCATAATCAATTTTATCTCTCCATGTATGATTGGCTCCGACTATCTCTTTCTCTAATCCTTGACAGGTAGAAGAAGAATTTTGTAGTTTTTTTTTTTTTTTATCTAAAAGCGACAGTTATTTTGGACCAAAAATTTTATTCAAAAATGACAGTTATTTTGGACCGGATGGAGTATAAAATAATACTCCCTCCGTCCCAAAATGATCTTCATATTTGTCATTTTTCATTGTCCCAAAAAGTTCTTCTCATTTCCACAATTTAGGCTTAAAATTTCATAAACATAGCATGGATCGTGTAGCATGTGTTTATATCCTTAAAATGTTTGAATAGTCAAATGTTTAGGACGGAGGGAGTAAATAAGACAACTAACGTTAACCTATGAACTCATAGCTATTAGAGTAATTGTAATTATATGCCATTTTTCAAATAAAAATAGAGATTTCTTCCAGAAGAAAGACATTCTACGAACAGACTGAAAAAGATGAGACAGTCGGTTCTCATGCTTTAGCCGGTTTTAAGGTAATTGTCTTCTCGAGCCAGTAAATGTTATTCTAGTAACAACCCGCAATAATATTTATTGCAATTTTCTTTTTGATTTATTTCAAAGTGTTGATTAAAATAGGGAAAATAATTTTAATGCAGTTTCAATATGATACAATGTGGAGTATTAACAAACAACTATCTTACATTTTCACTTGGCTCTGCTACAACTGAAAGATTAGTGTTTATAGCTAGCTAATCCACCCATTTTGTAGTCAAGAGCTCGACAACTCGTGTATAACTGAAAAACATATGAACATGTTACTAACCCTAGATTGATGTTTATAGGCAAGACTACGTCACGATCTTCTATCTAGCTTCCTCTCACTTCCTCCACCTCTCTTCGCCTTTGCTGCCTGCAGTTAAATGACGTTAAAGGTTAGTTAGCAGAAGAACGCATTTTAACCTAACGACAATGGTTTAAAAAAAAAGAACAAGCACTTTCTCAAACGAATTACTGCAACTTTTTCAGACATCACAGCTGGTTGAAATCATATTTTCAAGAATATTACACTCTTTGTTCCTTTATATTTGTCGTTTAAGCCAAAATAATGAAAACCAAGAAAACAGTTAATGTTCTTTAAGTTTCCCCAGAATTACCCCTTAACTCCCTAATATTTTAACTCTCAACCTCTCAGGAGGTAAAAGAGAATTCTTATCTCTCAAATTTCATTCTATTCCTCTTCCTTCGGACTGAAAATTACAGGTGTTACAATTCGAGCTGCGAAATGATTTGATCAAGAATCGAAGAAAGCAGCTAATTGTTGCTTGCTTAAACAATGTCAACCCTGTTGGCTTGTTTCCTTGATTCCTGACTTTTTCAAATAATCAGTCCGCTCCTTTTATGTTGGCCATAAACGAATACACGGTCACCGACGGTGGAGATGACGCAGAGAATGGCAGATTTGATATCGGGGAGGGAAGATCAGTACACCAACGTAGCTAATTGCTTGAAGAATGACAATCAAGTGGAGTTCTTTTTGTTTGGAAGATGAAGAAAGCATTGGGAGAAAGCGACACAGGACACAAGGAGTTTATATTAACGAGTGAAAAGAGTAATTTGGTCTATTACAAGTGGAAAAACCCAAAACTTAAGCTACCAAGTAGTACAGTGATAAACATATACTCCCTCCGTCCAACTTTATTTGGCTGTCCCACTTTAATCTACAAAATTCCAAAATTGAAACATTTTATTACTTTTTAAATAATGGGACCCACTTGTCATACTCACAACTACCCACTTGCTATTCCCTACCCCACTTTCTCTCTCTTAGCCAACTATTTACACTCACAACACATCACCTTTTCAACATTTTCCTAAATTCTTGTGTCCAACCCAATTTTTGTGAACTAAAGTGGGACGGAGGGAGCATATCCTTCAGTGGTGTCTGGAATTGGGTGACATTTCTTAATAGAAAAACGAAAAAACACTGAGCTACTTTTTAGTCACAACATAATCACTTTCGTGACGGGCCTGTTGAGTCCTTAATGGAAAAGTCGACTGCTGGGCATGCCATACACATTATGGTATCCAACATAATCAGTTTCATGACGGATCCGTTGAATCTTTAGCAACTACTCCGTATTTAACAAACCCCAAATAGATATGTTGGCTTCAGTTCTCTTTGCTATTTAACCTAACACATGAACTGCACTCAACCCAATGACCATTTGATGTAAAACATTAGGGGTTATAATCCCCTTTATGTAGGATGGGGGATTAGTGATGATAGAGCCCATTCTTGGAATTACTTACATTAACAGAAGCCAAACCCTCCAAACAACTACTAATCTTTTCAATTCCAAGAGCTGAAAGTGTTTCCAGGCGGGGAGTAACAAAAGCCAATTATTACTCCCTCCGGTCGAGTGAATGTATCAGTTTCAACTTTTTAGGTCACAGATTTCCATCAACGTATGGCAAGTTACTAATATTCTTGATGTATTTATAATGGATGGTACCTAAAAACATAATTAACATATCCAAAAAATTTATTCGAAAAAGAATCTTTATTAGGCTTTCCCACTAGTCCAACTCTGTGTGCTCGGACTCTCCAATTTACCTCGCTGTACCCGTGTCGACACGACATGACTTGGGTGTGGATGTGGGTATGGGGTATGGCTATTTTACACTAAATTTGGTATAAAATCTTAATATTCTGGAGGATCCGACACATGGATCCGTATCCGTGTCACACACTCATACCCGAGTCGTCCGAGCATCATGTCCAACTTCTAAAGATAGAATATGACTCCCGACAGGTAAATATAAGGATACCAATCGCTATATATGAAACCAAATTTATAAGAAATAATGATAATAACAATAATAATAAAACTGTACTCCGTACATGAGAGGTGGTGAATTGCAAAGACTAAATATAAGGAACCAAGCCGGCTTGGTTTTCCGAGTATATCAAGGAGAAAGGACTCACCCAAAAGCGGTGTAGCCGGTCCCAGCATTAGCAGCAGACAAGAGTGCAGCCTGTGCTCCGGCAGAAGAGATAGAATCCTGTACATCTACCTGGAAACAATTATACAATCAAGAAACCCTAATCTAACTGAATCTTGGGGTGTAATATGGATTAACTGAAAAGATAAAACACATAAGGAACGATTAAGAACAAGCAAAAATACCTTATCCCACTTTGATTTCTTATTTTGCCTACCGTCCCGACCTACATCAACAGCAGATGAAACTGGAAGCTGCCCTCCACCAGCTACAATTGGTACAGCTGCAGAAGATAGCAACCACCAAACATAAGGAAGCATCCACCACAACCCGTAAGAAAATAAGATAATCATATTACGACACTGAAAAATTCTTAGAGAAATCAGCTTAAATGACTGCAATCAAATGAAGGTGGTGTCGACCTGGAATAGGAAAGGTAAGTTTTGGTGATGGAACAACAGTTCCAGATTGTGTTCCGCCAGAAAGAAACTCTACTTTCTGACTTTTCTTCTTCTCTTGCTCTTTCCTCTCCATCTCACGCTTCAAATCAGCCTCTGCACGCAGAAAAGCAAGAGACAACTGACATGTTCTTATTATGTCTGGTGATCTGGTCCATGTGTAGCAAGCCAGGTATTGATATAGAAACGAGGAAATTCGAAGATAAATTTCTACAACTACAAGCCTATTGAATACAAGGCGCAACATTGATGGAACAACAAATAGACAAAATATTGGCTTGTTCATCATAGCTCAGAAACTAATTATGAGCCACAAAAATCCAATATGCTACTACAGTTCTTCTCATTTGATTACAAGTTAATGGCATTCCTCCGCCAAGTCAAAAGCCCAGACAATCACCAAGTGCTTCTCTTCGAAATTTGAGAACTTTCATCCATTAATTAGGAGGGTAAAATGGAAATAAAAATAAGTCATTACCACCAAGACAGTCAAACAGGTTACGTTAAATGTTGTACATGTAGATCGCATGCTCACAATCACATGCCAACCAAAAATTTTGTATGACCAAAGTCTTACATTTGCATGCGGTAAGTATAAATGGAAAAATAAAATTATAACAAATGAAACAGCTCGAGGAACTTGAAGGCAGCTGATACTCGGATGGAGAATAGCCAAAGGAAAGAGAGAGGGCTCAGAGGAGAAAGGAGATATTTCAACCACCGATTTTGTAACCAAATGGGTAAAGAGCTGAGTCGCGAAGTAGAAGTCCACTGCACATGGAATGGGTAAAGGTATATCTACTTTATGCAAACCATAGCTAATCCACTGCAAAATACAGCTTCTCCATAGTCTGTTTACAATTACTAAAATGAAAGTTTTATTTATGAGCACCTAACACAAGATCATTGGTTCATTGTAATATATAATAGTCATGTCACAGAAATACGTACATGAATAGACTGAAAATCAGGTAGATAAAAAAAAAAAAAAAACGTACATACAAATGGATAGGTCGACGAGAAAAATAGACTTGAGAAAATACAGTTGATCACCTATTTCATCATAGTAGTCACTTCTGTCATATCCATGAGGATCAAAAACATCTTTATTGAAGCAAGATCCTATTTGATCAATGTCCTGATATGTCACGGCATGGAGCAAAAAGTCAGGGTTGCGATAATCCTTTCTGTTGCGCACTTCTGAATAAAGCTTCTTCCTGTTTTCTTCTTCAATAAGAGAAATTTAATAACCTTCTCCTGCAGGAAAATACCAGGAACAACATGGTCAGAACTACACACATAAATACACTTACATATTTAAGGAGCAAACGACCATGAGATACATACTCGCCAGCTAAATCTAAATTATTTCCATTAAAAATTCAATATGATGTGGTGAAAACTTCTATTGGACATAACCAGAATTAAATATTGTTCCCCTATCCCAAAGTAAACGTCCTAAATTGTTTTTACACCCTGATTAAGTAGCGTATTTAATACAGAATTTGTTCTTATAATTAATAAAATTTTCTAGGGAAAAGAAAAAAATTGTAGCTGGATCGAGAAGAAGAGATAGGTATAATTGGAAAAATCATGAAAAAAATGGTACTGTACATGGAAACATGACGTTTAATTCGTGACATCGCAAATAGGAAACTAGAATATTAATTTGGACTGGAGGGAGTACATGTCCACTTGATAAAAAGAATCAAATGAGGTCAGTTACAAGAACGAGTATTTTAGATACTACATGTAGCTAAACAATACTTACCAGTAAGAATAAAAGAAGGGCATTTTTAGTTGGATAGTGTGAAACATTATTTAATCATTTCAATAGATAGTATGAAACATTATTTAATCATTTCAACACAAAGTTGTCTGATCAATACATCAGTGTCCCCAAAGACAACCCTTCTTTACGTGGAATTGGCAAAGACTGACTTCACGGTGGATTGCCCCCAGTCCAGCTCCATCACCTCTAACATATTTATCTAATCTCCCTATAAATGAGAATGTGATGCAGAAAAACATATGAGATCCAGACCAAAGGCATAGGTTGTGTGTTTGGTAGCATCAGGCACTTGATGCTTGGTGCTTAAAATAATGTAGGTTAATTTTGAGGTAGGATGTCCTTGATCACTTAGAGGCATAGAGTATGATCTTGAGAGTATAATGATCTGCTTCTCGTGCAAACAAGATGAGAAGAGACTGGAGATCACTTAGAGGCATAGGAGTATGTTGAGGGACAGCTTTCTGAATAATTCCTAACACAAATACTTTCAACGGACGCTTTTATCTTTTCCAGTGAGTTTATGATCATCGTCTTAAGTTGATGAGTCAAGATTGCAAGCTTCATGAATAATAAGAAAATGAAGCATCTTTCAAAGGGCACCACATTTCATTGAAAACCTTTACTGTTAATTTCACTAGTACTTTTCATATTCAGGGAAGAAATTTTACTAAAATACTTACATTCAGATCATCAGAGCACTTTGCCTTTGGAGGTGCAGGCAGAAACTTCTCCAAAGGATCCATATCCTTATTCTCATCTATAGTGATGTTAACAGTTTCCTCAAGCTCTGCCGGTTCCAGTTCATTTGACTCATAGTTCATTGGATCAGACAGTGAAGGATCAAACTGTTCAGATGATTGAGGAGTTGAGTGTGTATTTGGTGTTAGACCCTGGACTTTTCCAGATGGAGTCCCTGAAAATGATGACAAATACTCAAATAGTGAAGATATAAAGTCAAAGTAACAAACATTGTTTTCCAGCATCATATTTTCATGCTTCTCAACCTAGAACGCCATTGAAAATAAAAATGAATAGAACAAGGAGACAAGAAATTAGCACTAAATTCAAACAACTACGAACCAACAAATTTTCAAGAGTAACACTTCCATATTGTCTGCTGTTTGCATCACAAAGAAAAAGAAGTCTGTCCCAAAATAGAATCAATAGAAGGTAAAGAAGCAACGATTCCACCTAATTACAATGCAGTTTTAACTGTTGCTCACTCTATTCTTAAACAAAGTTAATTAAATGGAATCCAACAATTAACATGGATCAAAAAATTATATGAACATGTGTTTTTAGGCACGAAGACCCTAATAATGTATTTGCCAAGGCCCAAACTAAATGTACACCATCCATATTGAACACCCAGCTTGTCTGACAGAATATGATAAACACGTTTAGAATTTGATTCAGATATTTCACATATAGGCTATTGGACATCTTATACAATCAGTAATTTGAGATAGCGAAATGGACACTGTAAATTTACGGATTCCTTGGCAGATATTCTTCCAATGACCTCAATCACTAATCTCATAGTTGAATATCATCATTTACTCACAATACCGATCCTTCCAAAGGAAATCACTAAGCTACCCCGAATCTCATATAAGTGTTTTTCATTGCCAAAGCTACACAGACTCGTATAAATACAATCGCATCTAAAACAAACTTCAGTTCAAATCTACAATAATAAAAGCTCACTAACCAATTTTAATCAAAAAAAAAAAAAAAAAAAAAAACACATCAGAAGAGCATATACGTACTCAAAAAGATGGCATACATACCAGTAGCTGTTTGAAGCTCCGCACCAAACGTGACCCGCCCAATTCCAACAATTTCTCCCTCCTGCATCTACTCCAAGTTTAGGCACTCTACTTCACACTGTACAATATTGATATCTAGATAATGGCATCTACTACATATAAATACATACCTCGGCTTCAGGTGATAATGCACCTTCATCATGACCATAATCTACAATTGTAAGCGTTCCCTTTCTGCTTCTATTCAAATCCATAGCAACCTGCGGCGGAGGCAATGACGGCAACGACGGCGATGATGAGACTGATAAATGAGTCTGTAGCGACCTTGGACTACTATAATTGTTGTTGCTACTACTGATTATTGCGTCGGAATCTTCCTCTGTGATGAAAGTATCGAACTCGGCCTCATTTTGGGGATTATCAGGCTCTTCATCTTCTGCTTGTTCTTGTGCGGTTTCTTCGTCGTCTGCTTCCATGTCGTCATCTTCTTCGTCGCCGTAGATTGAGAGGAGGGCTATGCCTTCCGATTCTTTCTTCCTTGATGCCATTGTTACAAAACTAGGGTTTCGTTTTCTATCAAATGATTGCTCACGGATGTACTCGACAGTGATCTAGGTTGCGAAGTAGTGATTGAATTTGAAGTTTTTGAATCGTGGGGATAGAGGACGAAAATAAATATTTTTGATGGGGATGGTGTTATATTATACACACATGTTACTTACATTCATAAGTTTTACGGGCGTGTATAACAACGCCCTTTTGATACCGGAAGCATTTGGGGTTAGTGCGGGAAGTCCGGGTAAAACTAAAAAAAGTAAAAAAATAAAATAAAATTACACTCCTACAAATTTTTGGTTATATATAGTACTGTTGTTTTTTTTAAGCATACCAACAGATTTTATTAGCAATTGCAATGAAAATGGAGTTGGCTATCCACAAACACCAATGCTCAATCCAAACTGTGGGGCTTACAAACGTTACAAACGTAAAAAAAACTCAAAAATACAATCGGCCAAAGTATTGGCTCGACGATCAACTAATCGTGCTGAAAAATGAATATGAGCACGAAGCACAACTCGGTATGATTTAAAAAGGCAACCTAATCTAACTTCATCATAGATTGTCTACATGAACACACTCTTGCGAGACTTCCAAATAGATAACATATGCTTCCGCTTAAGCCAGAAATTGATTGAAAGATTAGTTGAAGAACTTCGTTCCAAACATAAATCTGAAACATTGTTGTTCAACAATGAAACAATCAAGACAACAACCAATTTATCATCCTCGTCGTGTGGTAGATTGAGATTAACCAACACAAAAGTAATACTCAAACCTTCAACGATGGAGGGAAAACAAAGGCCTCAACATGGGACGGAAATCAAATGCTATCACAAGTGGAGAGAATATCAAACAATAAAGTAGAAACAACATTTATTAAAAAATTAGAAAATTACAAAACAAATAAAAAAGGGATTATCAAACAATTGTTTGTAATCACAATAATTACAATGTGATTAGAAACAATTGTTTGAGATCAATGATAGTGAATTAAAGCAAATGCTAAAAGATTGAAGAAGAATTTTAGAAGAAGATGATGGATGAATGGGAAGGGAGACACCTGCAGTCTTTGTTGAGAGAATATGACGGTTTTCGGGTTATAGTACTGTTGTTAAGAAATAATTGATGATGCGTCAAAAAAATAAATAGACTCACTACTTATTAATTTAATATATAATTAATTATTGTTGAGTGTATTTGTAATCAAAATTTGTGGGATTTTTTTATTTTTATAACTTTAGAATTGATCCGAAAATCTAACATGCTAAAGAAGGGAAAAAGAGAAAATAAACGAAGATGATTGTTATATACTGTAAATCCATTGCTATATACTTATGCTCAAAAAAAATGCTCCCTCTCGCCTCAGTATACAGTACCAATCAGGGGCGGATCTAGTATATAACGAGGGTGGGCAGATGCACACCTTAGAATTGCAAAAAAAAATTACCGAGTAGTTATAAAAAAAAAAAACAAAAAAAAACCTATAGGGGTGTAAATTGTGATTTTTGAAAGAAGAGGGGTGTAGAGTGTAAAAAAAACCCATTACTAAGAGAGAAACCAAACATTGTTCGATCCATCAGAAACGCCCCATCTACTTTTATTTTCTACGCCGCACGCCGTTCTTCGCCTCCTCCGCAGACGGAAATCGACGTCGTCGGAGATGACGCCTCTGCAGACCACCGCCGACGACGCCATCTGCCCCTGTTTTCCTTCCTCAATGTCTCAATCTCAAAAGGTTTTTTTTTTTTAAATTCAATTTTAGGGCTTTAAAATCTGAGCAATCGGCTTGATGGATTTGGGGATTTATTGATCAATTTTTGTTATCATTTTTTATAGGTAAGTAATCTAAGCTTGATGGATTCTTCTCCAAACGCCCTCGATGTGAGACATCGGTTGTTCTGTTCCAGTTGAAACAGCTTTTGTTCCAGTTGAAAGGGTTGAACAACAAATTGCACAAGGTACTTCTTCTCAACGACAAGTAAATGATAACTCTTTTAGAATTGAGTCTGATCCGGCCTTATCGGACCCCAATTTTTTTTTCCGGGAGCGGACCTAAAATCCTAGATACGCCACTGGTACCAATTTTAAGATGATTAAACACTTGGCTTATGAGTGTCACTCAAAGATACACTATATAAGATGATTAAACACTATCAAAAAATCGAAATTATGAGAAACAATATTTGATATTGATACTGGCACAATAAATTTACGAGAAATAAACAAATATTTTGAAAATTTATATAGGATAAATAAATTACACTGAAAAGTATAAGAAATCAGACACTTTATTTAGACAATTTTACAAGAAACAGATATTTTCAAAGACTTTATTGAGAGAAACAAATGACTTGAATTTTTTTTAAATGCACACGGAAAAAATTAAAAACAAAGAGTGCTATCGCCCAGGATCGAACTGGGGACCTTTTGCGTGTAAAGCAAACGTGATAACCACTACACCACGACAGCACTTGTTGAACGTTATTTCACAAAACGGTAATTGAACAATAAACTATTTCTCCCCAAAATAAACAAAGCATAACCATTTATTATTCTCTACCCCACTTTCTCTCTCATACTTCACTTTTCATACTCACAACATATACTCCCTCCGGTTCATGTAACTTGAGCCTTATTTCTTTTTCCGTTCGTTTCACGTGACTTAAGACTGCCCAAAATGGTAAAGAATTTTACTATTCCTCCCACTCATTCTCTCTTTTACTTTACTTTCACATTCACAACACCAATCAACTTACGATCTATCTCACTCATTCTCTCTCCTATTTAATTTTTCATACTCACAAACACCTCTTCCCACTATTTATTTCTCCTACTTTTCTTTAATTTGTGTGTCAAAATTTTGGGTTTCAAATGACATGAAACGGGGGGAGTAATCCAGTAACATTTTTTTCTTAATCCCCGTGCCCAACATAAAAATCCTAATTCGGGTGGGACGGCTGAAAAGGAAAGTCAAGGAGACTAATTAAAAGGTTTCTCTAACCTCCATTTATAAACCGATCGCTCAGGTTACGTGTTTAATTATCTCCGTCATACCGCCGACCATCTTCCGCTTTGACTTGTCGCACCGTCCCTCCACCACCCGGTGCCAATTTTTTCTGATAGAAAAACACTACAACACGATTTCTCTACCATATCCACTTAGGTCAATTTAATTTTAATTAATTTAGTCTCAGCAAAATCAATAGTATTATGATAGATATACATCTTTCGTCTCAAAATGAATGATTTTTTAAAATTTGATTTAAGGGGGTCTGAAAAATACAACTTTTAGTAATAAAAATTTATAAATCTTCTTATTATTTGATTTCAGAAAGTTAGTTTTGGAAGTATAAATTGAAGTTTGAAAAAAAAAAGGCAAAAAATATATTTAGGATGCATTTGGAATTAAAAAGTTATTCGTTCTTTGTTAAAAATAGTCATTTATTTTTTGGACAAAATAATCATTCATTTAAAGACAAAAGTTAAAGTAATACCAAATACATAATATTCATAATATCTATTGTTAGAGCAATTGAACAAGACTTGATGAGAAAATAGAGCAATCACAAGAACACAGATTTACGTGGTTCACCAACTTGACTACATCCACGGGGAGGGAGAGAATATTATTATCACTGGAGAAACAATTACACAAGATCACACTAATCTACTTTGCACGAATTTTGATCACAAAATTCCTTACTGTGCAAACCCTAGATCTAAAATTATTGATCTCTCTGTGTAAACTGAGCAAACTGAATAATTGAATTAAATTATGACGGAAATAATAAATATACGTATCCTCAATCTCTAAAATAATTCGTAAGAGACAGCAAGTCCTAAAAATCCTAATAGCCTAATATACATAAGTCATAAGGAAATTAGGATTCTAAACAAGGGTCACATGGTCAACTTTGACCCATGCGCCTGATCTCCCTTCTTTGGCCTAAGCAGTTAATTGGGCGAGCTTTACAAGCCTTTGCCATAGAATCTGCGTGCTCTCGGTTTCTCTTGCTTTGGCTTCAAGCCTTAGCCAAAAAAAACATTTTTACTCCTTCCTTCTGTATCGGAATTACGAACTTGTTAATTTAATTCATTTAAATTAGGCGTTCCCAATTTCAAAGACATTAATCCTAACATCTATTATTGTCTTTCCATCCCACTAGTTTAACTTAACATTATTTAAAAAGAGAAAGTCTTGTGTGAGACAGTCTCACACGTGAGACGTATCTCGACGAGAGAAGAAATAGTGTCCGGCCCGCCTATAGGGGGCAAACTATTTACTCTCTCAATGAGAATCTTCTCACGTGTGAGACTGTCTCACACAAGTTTTTGTCATTTAAAAATGTTAGTATTTACATAAAAAAAAATTATGCCTATATGATAATAAAATTGCACTTAAACTATTTATTCACTTAAAAACAAACGTACATTTAAAAGAGTATTTGTTTAAAAAAAGAAAGAAAAATACTTTTTATAAATTGAAGTGACGAAGATGTATAAATAGTCTTGTTATCCGGTTTTTAAACTTATAATTTTAAAAATACATGATACTGTATAGAAAAAAAAATTGAATTTTTTTAATCAGACAAAGAAATTGGTAAAAAGTCAGTTAGTAATAAAGTATACTCCCTCCGTCTCATTTTAAACTTCAAAAATTTCCATTTTAGTTGTCCTATTTTAAATTTCAAAACCTAAAAAGGAAAGTTTTGTAAACTTCTTTAATTGTGGGTCCGACATGTCATACTCACAACAAATACCCACTAACTATTCCATACCTCACTTTATCTCTCTTACCAAACCATCTACACTCACAATACACCATTTTTTTCTAATTTTTGAACCTAAATTTTTTAAAAAAATTAAATTGGAACGGAGGGAGTATGGTACGTGAGCATGTCAATATTAGGCCATATAATACGATTTACCTTTTAGCATGATAAGTAAGTCACATTATATAAATAAAATATTAAAAGTTTTCTATTTTAAATAATGTAACTTATCAGGGGGATAACAGAAAAAAAAATTGTATCCTTTAACACGAGAGGGAGGGAGTATTCAATTTAATTGATGCAGGAGTATACTTATTGTTACATCATCAACTTCTACTATACGTACTTGTTCCAAAATAAATGATGTTTTCCTTTTAGCATGTGCAATAAAAATTATTAATACAATATTATCATTGTATATGTATGATATAATAAATAAAAATCACACTCATAAAAATTGTTCAAATACTCTCATTGTCTTTAATTAATATTTTAATTTTAAAAAAATTTTAAACAATTAGAACAGATTTATAGATATTATTATTCAATTTAAAATTTATAAATTTGTAAGAATAAAATATTACTGATAAAAAATAATAAAAATATTAAGGATATTTTTTTTAAAAAAAGACATTATTTTGGAACATTGTTTTGGAAAATGGACATTATTGAGGGTTAGGGACAATAAGAGTTAAGACATTTTTTTAAAGTAGGGTATTACTTTATTTTATTTTTGAAGCCAAGTGTTAACTTTTAAACTTTTTTTAGTTATCTTTAAGATATGTTTATGATTTAATTGTAATATTTTAGTATCCTTTTGTCCATTAAAAAAAGTCACATTAAATTTTCAACGACTTTTTTTTTTTTCAAATGTTCCAAAATAAAGTAGAATAATTTAATATTAATCGGTTTTTTTTTTTTCCCTTTATTTTCTTGTGCATGTGAGACAAAATTGAAATTCCACTCCTACCTTAAGCAAAAGCAAGCATATTTTCTTTCAACAAACAAAACAAACTCTAGCAAGTACTCCCTCCGTCCCCGTACAAGTAGGACTTATTTTCCTTTTAAGCCGTCCCAAAACAATTGAGACTACCCAAAATGGAAATATTTTTAATATATTTATATTCAATTGACCATTTAACCACACTCATTATTTCTCTTCATTTTTCATCACACAATTTATTCAACCAACATTATTATTTACTTCACTCATTGTTGATGACGCCCTCGATTTCTGGGGTCACGGAGATAGAACTCCAACTTTGCTGTCTCTTGATCCTGATCACAACACAAACAAGAACACCGTTAAGACCAAGGCCGGGTTGGAATCCGGCTTAGGCCCTCGGGTGTGAGAGTAAGATCTCTGAGGAAAACCTAAGAAGAAGGCTCAATGAAGACCTTGTGTGTGTGAATGGGATAGAGAACGTACCTTCTCATGGGAACAAAAAGAAGTATATATATGACCAAGGGAAAGAAACCTGCACAAGGTACTAACCACCCTGGTACTGGGGGACACGTGGCGAGTCCCCCGTGGATCGGTCAGGAGAGTGGCTGGGAAGGTGGCGTGTCTGTCAGGGAAGCATGGTTCCATCACCAACCGTTATGGTGTGTCAGGTACGGATATGTGACGTCTCGTGTACGTTTGTGCCAGCTGGGCACTACGGGCTCCTCAGGATAGCGGGAGGCAGAGTCATCTCGGGCATATTATCAGGGAGATCGGACCCCTCGGGCTTACTTGCCCGCGTTCCTTGCCGGTTCGGCCCCAAGAGTTCAGGTCCGGTTCGGGCGTGTTAGGTCGCATTGATTTGGACCGGCGAACATCCGGCCTAGAAGGCTCGGTCTTAACAATGGCCCCTAACTCCGAGGGTTAGCTCATTCATGTGCGGCGCGAGGAGTTATATTTCCTAGGCTCGATTCGGGCAAATCGCAATAAATGCGGGCACGGATTGCAATGGGACGGGAGTCTTAGAATAGTGGTTGACGAAAGGACAGGTGGGCCCCTTGTGTCAGGCTAGTGGCGTAGCCGTCTGCCTTTTGACATGACTAGGAACACGTTCATTAAATGCGAACCGTCATCGGTATTCGAAAAAGCAATTCCCGCCTCTTCACTTTTCGGGTTTCGGTCGGGTTACCAGATATTTCGGGTCGATCCGACCCATTTCGGCGCTATAAATACCACGGATGCTGAATCATTCCAAATTTTCGCAACTCCCGTCTTTCTACCTCCCAGTTCCAACGAAGACTTTGCTTCTCCGGATTTCTGATTTTGAAGATCTCGTTCTCGTTCATTACTTCTAATTTACAGGTATTGTTCTGAACTTCACTCTTTCTTCTTTGTTTCGAATCGTCGTCTTAATTTCCGCCATTTTTTTCGTCGCCGTTTTCGAGCGTGAACCCTAAAAACTTGCTCCTGTCGAGCTTACGGATTTATACGAGATTTGTGTGACTTTCGTAACCTTGTGTCTTCGAGTCCGGATTCTGACTCCTAATTTCTGAAAATTTGTTGAAATATTGTTGTAGCCATGGAAGGGCTGGATTTAGGGCGTAACCTCCGTCCTGACCTGTTTGGTTGTTGCCGAAGGACCGGTGGGGTATACAGGTTCCTGTTGAATGCTTGGAAACGGTTGTCTTTGAATGAGTTCATTGCCATAGGTTTAGCATATAGCTGGGAACCATGGGTCTTGCCCCTGTTGTGGGAAACAGGTCCCTCCGTCCATTATGATTCCACAAGGATGATGGTGTTGGGGGGAGAGGAACACTTGGGCATTTTTGTCATGGCTGTTTTAACTCGATCCCCGATAATGTAGATATGGCTGGAAACGCTAGAAGGTTGGTAAGGTCGTGCGGGAGCGTGTAGCCTCAAGTGGCCCTGATTCTCACAGTTGGATGGACGCTCCTTTTAATGACGAGGACGAACAGGCACGATCTCCGGGCTTGGCCCCTGGTGTTATTGAGGTCACGAGCAGTGCGGAAGCTTCCGATCAAGAAATGAGGGTTGATGGTGAACCCGCTCTTGAGGTTGAGGTTGGAGCGATCGTGGCTCACGGGCTAGTTGATGAGTCTGAGTCATCTGAGACACCCTCTGAACCCCGGGGGATTTAGAGAGAATGCCCCAGATACCGCGCGTATGGTCAAACGCGTCCGCTCCCCTGTTCAAATTTTGGCTTCCTTCCCCGAGGGGCCTGACGATAGGGTTGCGAGTCAGGCTGGAGCCTCCAGTTCTGGAGCGGGCATGGTGGAGGAGCAGGACTCCGATGATGAGTTTTTAACTGTGTATCACATCGATCGCAAAATCTATCTTGTCGGCGGTCTTGATGATTATACCTCTCCTTCAGGAAGCAATTTGACTGGTCCTGCCCGCGTCCGGGCAGATAATATCGCTTGTGTGTTTTATCCCGTTCAATTTGAGAATGGCCTCCGGCTTCCCTTGGACCCGTTCATTTGCGAATTCCTGGAGTTTTCCAAGTGCCTCCCAATTGACTTGACCCCCAATGCAATTCGTTATCTGGTGTATTTTATTGTCGTAAGTAGGGTACTGGGCTATGAAACCTCTTTGTCCGCCTTGTACGTTTTCTTCACCCATCAGGTCACCGCGAGCAGTTTGAGCTTGAAAACGAAACCCAAGTCGAAAAAGATCTTTTCTGCGGCTTCTAACAAATTTGATCAGTGGCAGAGATATCCTCTGGTGATTCAGAATAGACTCGGGTGGCCTTTTTCTAAGCCTGATAATACTTCCCCGGTGTCAATATCTTCCAAGGATTATCCTAGCTCAGATGGGGGTATCGAGCTTGCGTCCGCCATGCAGGATTATCTCACCCGGCATACGAAATCAGTTACTTTACGGGACCAGACCGTGGTCGTGGTTGAACAAGTTTTCGACGTTCAAACCATCATCAACAATGAGAGTCTTTTGGCCTATGCCGGGGTGTCCCCATGCCGAAATCCTGATTTTGAGAGCAGGGTTAACATGGCTCCTATGTGGCGGGATCCTTGCTGGAAGGTTCACCGGGATTTTGCCTTTGCCCATGAGTGTCCTGCTTGCCGATTGAGGGAACAATGCCCGGATCCGGGCTTGACCGGTCTTTTTCATACTTAATCAACTGGAATTTCTTACTTGTTAGTTTACCCGATCATATTTGACTGATTGTTGCTTTTGCCCGCAGATCCCACTGATACCATGCCTCCCAAGAATATTAATGCTTTGAGATTGGCCGCGAAGCAGCGGGAGGCTGAGGCGAAGCAGCAGAGGCAGGCCGAAATGCAGAAGGCCGAGGCCCCAGGGAGGAAACTGCCGATCACGGACCTTTTGGACATGTCTAAAAAGGTTGTTGCAGTTGTCCCGACGACGGGCGAGCTTCCCCTACGGCCCGCGGGAGCGGACGGGGAAAAGATTTGCGGGCTCGGGGTCTCCCACTCCCCCGCACGATGCAGGCAGAACAGTGCCCGAGGCTCCGAAGAAAAGGGGTCCGAGTCCGATCGCTGACCCTTTGCCTTCCAAAATAAACAACCCCGTCTGGAGTCTCATTCCCGCGGTTTTACTGTATCTTCCCCTGCCAAAGGGACTTTATGCTCGGAGCGCTTTCCTGTGGAGTTGATTGAAGATGAAGCCCGGGCCAAGGAGTTCGGGAAGAAGGTTGCTGAGGCCCCTGAGGTATATGGGGTTGATCTTCATAGCCGCCGCGCCTTTAATTCTTACGTAGGCGATGGGCTCCTGCAGCGTATGAACTTTCCAGATTACCAGCAAAAGGTGCTGTCCAAGATCAATTTTTTGACCGCCATGGGTCACGCGGGCTTAGCCATGGTTGAGGTTTGTGTTCTATCTTCCTTGTTCAGGTTGACGTAGTCTTCCTTTCCGCCTTTGATATGATTTTTATTCTCCCTCACCAAAACAGGTTAGCAACAACCTGCTATACATGCGGTCTTAGGAATTTCACAAGGAAATATTTTTACCAAGGAATTTGTTCTCCCACTTTAGTCTAGCTCAAGGGCGTAAGACATGGGCCCTGCGGTCTAGCTCGAGGCGTATGACCGCGCATCTTGGGTCTTAGGAATTTCACAAGGAAATATTCCCACCAAGGAATTCATTCTCCCACTTTAGTCTAGCTCAAGGCCGTAAGACATGGGCCCTGCGGTCTAGCTCGAGGGACCTATGACCGCGCATCTTGGGTCTTAGGAATTTCACAAGGAAATAATCCCACCAAGGAATTCATTCTCCACTTTAGTCTAGCTCAAAGGCGTAAGACATGGGCCCTGCGGTCTAGCTCGAGGGCGTATGCCGCGCATCGTTCGTAGACTTGCAAACGGCATCCGCATCGCGGGCATGCGGTCTAGCTCGAGAGCACATGACCGCGCTTTGAGAACGAACATACTTGAGTAATTTTCGGAGAACGATAGCAGTATTATTTACTTACTCGAACAGATTAACATTGCGATTTCGTTACATACATGAGTAATTCCATAATTTCTAATTGCTATTGATTGCAAAAAGATTTCAAGGTCTACAATTCTGTCTTTAAGGGTAATATTTCTTCAGATGATCACTATGCCAGGCGTTTTTCAAGTCTTTTCCTTCTGCCGTTAGAAGCTTATAGGTTCCCTCTTTGATCACGCGGGCAATCTGATAAGGGCCTTCCAGTTGGGCGAAAGCTTGTTGTATCCGGGCTGCCTCCCTGTGACTTCAACTTTCTCAGAACCCAGTCTCCTACGGCAAACGATCTCTTGTTCACCCTTTTGTCATGATGAACTTTGGCCTTCTGCTTGTATTGACATCTTGCTCGTGCTTCCAACCGTTTTTCTTCGGTAGAGTCTAAGTCTTTTCTGCGGGCTCCCTCATTCTCTGTTTCATTAAATTGGCGACCCTATAGGTGGGCAAGGCTACTTCACAGGTGCGACCGCCCCGATCCATATGTCAGGAAAAAGGGTTTCTCCCGTTGAGTTCCTTGTCGTGGTTCGGACAACCCATAGAGCAGTACTGAGCTCTTCCATCCGCGCCACTCCTTCCCTTCAAACTTTTGTGCAAAGCGGTCATTAGCAACTTGTTCGCGCCTCGGCCTGTCCATTTCTCTGCGGTCTTGCGACTGAGGATTGTCGATGTTCACACGTTGAGTCTCATGCACTCCGCCGTAAACTTGCTTTGAAATTGGGGTCCGTGATCGAGACAATAGCCCGCGGTAGACCAAACCGACAGAATATGTGATCGTGGACGAACTTGATGATACTTGCTTCCGTAGTACTAGTCAGTGCTTTTGCCTCAACCCATTTTGTGAAATAATCCACTGCAACCACTACCATTTGCGCTCCCCCGGCGCGTTGGGATAAGGCCCAATCAAATCAATCCCCCACATATCAAATGGCCAAGTTGGGACTACCAAACTCTGCTCGGTGGACGGCTGCCTTGGTATGTTGGCGAACCTCTGGCACTGATCACATTTGCGAACGTAGTCTTCTGCGTCTCTTTTCATTGTTGGCCAATAATACCCGAGGAATCTGATTTATCGGATAGTGTCGGGCTCCGGGATGCCCTCCACACACGCCTTTGTGAACTTCGTATAACAGGTTGGTGACTGTTTCGGACTTGACACACCTCAGCAGCGTTTGGTGAAGGATCTCCGATAAAGCACGCCATCAATGATCGTGCATCTAGCGGCCTGTTTCATCAAGACTCTTGCCCGATCAGGGTCGTTGGGGAGGGTTTGCTGCTCGATATATTCCCTGATCTCGTCAAACCATCTTTTTCCGAATCTCCAATTTGGTGGATCTCTATCCTGTCAATGGCTGGCCGCTCTGTGAACTCTATCCAGCAGTCCACACTAAGCTTGGCAATGTCCTCGTTTGTGATCCTGGAAAGCAAGTCCGCCTCAGAATTTTCAGCCCGGTTAATTTGGTTCAGCTCATGATACTCGAATTCTTTAACAAGTTTGTCGCGAGCTCCTTGTATTTGACCAACACCGGCGATTTGTTTCGTATTCCCCTTTCACCTGGTTTATCACTAGTTGTGAGTCGCTCTTCATGACCAGCTTCGATACTTTCATGTCCCGGGCTAATTCCAAGCCCGCTATCAATGCCTCGTACTCGGCCTGATTGTTTGAGACCGCGAACTTAAATCTCAAGGCTCGCTTGAATCTTTGACCCTCCGGGCGGTCAAGAGTATTCCGGCGCCGCTGACAGTCTTTCCCGTGGATCCATCCACACTTAACGACCAGCAATTTTCCCGTCTCTCCCCAGCAACTATTGCCTTCTCGCCTCTCTTTTTCTTTGTCTTTGCGGGTTGGGTTTTGTCCGGTTCACTCTCCTTTGTTTCGAATGTAGTTTCTGCCATAAATTCCGCCAGTGCCTGTGCCTTGATGGTCTTCCGCGGGGAGTAGGTAATCTGGAATTCAGTCAGCTCTATGGACCACGATAGCATTCTCCCCGAGGATTCGGGCTTATGGAGTATCTTCTTCAGCGGGGTGTCTGAATAACCGTGATTGGGTGGGCGATGAAGTATGCCCGCAGCTTCTGAGCGGCCACGAGCAAGGCGAAGGCTAGCTTTTCAATGTTTAGATAGCGGCCTTCCACAGCAGATAGTGCCTTGGAGACATAATACACGGGTTTCTGAAGGTTGCCCTCTTCCCTTACCAAAACCGCGGCCACTGCGTGATCTGTTGCGGCCAAGAAAACATAGAGTTCCTCTACAAACACTGGGCTGCTCAACAGCGGCGGCTTTCCCAGGTAAGCTTTTATTTGCTCAAAAGTGTTCTGGCAGTCCTCGTTCCACTCAAAGCCCTTCTCTCCTCCTCCTTTTAAATTTTTGAAGAAGGGCAGGCACTTTTCGGCTGACTTGGCAATGAATCTTCCCAAAGCCGTAATGCGGCCATTAAGCTTCTGCACCTCCTTAACGCATCTGGGGGGCTGCATGCTTATCAATGTCATGATTTTCTCGGGGTTTGCTTCGATCCCTCTTGGTTCACCATGAAACCCAAAAATTTTCCTGCCTTTACTCCGAAAGCGCACTTGGAGGGATTAAGCTTCATGTTATTTTCCCGGAGGTTGGTGAAGGTTTCTGCCACATCAATGTCGTGAGAGGTCTCCTTGGTCTTGATAACCATATCGTCGATGTAAGCCTCCAGGTTCCGGCTAATTGATCATCAAAGACGATTCCTACCATCCTTTGATACGTACCGCCCGCGTTCTTGAGGCCAAACGGCATGTTGTTAAACGTGTAGGTTTTGCCCGCGGCATAGAAAGCGCATGAAGGGACGTCATCCTCCTTCATTTTGATTTGATGGTAGCCCGAGTACGCATCTATAAAGCTCAACACCCTATGCCCGGCAATAGAGTCTACTAATTGATCGATCCGGGGAAGAGGGTAACAATCCTTAGGGCAGGCCTTGTTCAAATCGGTGAAATCCACGCACATCCTCCACTTTCCATTTGCTTTGGTTACCATGACGACGTTGGCTAACCACTCGGATATTTGATCGGGCTTATGATTCCTGCTTTCAGCAGCTTATCTACCTCGATTTTGATCGCCGCTTTCTTCTCCGGTGAAAAGTATCTTTCTTTCTGAAGGACCCGGGTAAATGTGGGATCGACATTCAGTTCATGCTCGATGACCTCTCTACTTATCCCCTTCATATCTTCGACGGTCCAGGCTGTCGCGCCCCGTACCCGTGGTCCTACTTGGCCCCACGCTCGGGACACGAACGGAAGACGTTATAAAACCTTTTAGAAATTTTTTTCGAAATATACTTTTAGAAAGTGTAACAAAAACACACCTGAAGTTCAAAGACTTCACTTACTTGAAACAAACTTTTACAAACACTTTCACAGCGAAAGTACTTAGCCCGAAGGCTTACAAACTTTTAAACAAATGTACATACATCAACTTTTACCAAAATAGATGTGACCATAAGAAAGTACGGGTACTCTACCCAAAGGGTTTACATTTACATAATGTAACCTTCAACAAAACAAGTCCCACTCTTACCAAACCAACGTCCTCCCGTGCCGAGTGTCCTATCCCCTGGACCCGCCTTTATCTAAAACAGTAAACAAATAAGGGTGAGAATAAATCTCAGTAAGCTACTAAAATGCAACTACGTTACATGCTGATATGATGATCATAAAGAAACAATATCAACAAGTAAACATATAGCATATAGCACATAACATCAAGTTATATATCACTTTTATCACATTGCCCACACTCTGGTGGATACCAAAGCCAAGGTTTAACCAATAACCATAACTGATGAGAATACCAACTGAGAAACCCATCAGAGAAAACCATCTGAGCAGCATAAATAGCTGAAGCCGTTGGGATCCCGAAAACCAAACCATAACCAATAGAACCAAGTAACCAGAGAGGGAAATATGACACAAAGTCATAACCCAAATACTCACCAAAGGGAGCAATTCATCCCATCCAAGGCCAATCTGGACTGGGGAAACTAGAAGGCACAGTGGACACCTTATAGTGAACTTGGCTTGTGTGCCACTATAATTCTTCCACCGCCTGACTCACAAGCTCCAATGGAAAACCTTATAGTGGACTTACCTGTACCACTATAATTCTTCCATTGGCTGACTCCACAACAAGACCAGCTGGACTTTTAACAAGAAGCACAGTAATGAATACTTGCTAAACAAAACCCGGGGCATTTAATCCAAGAAGGAACTAAGCCAAATACATCACAAGATGCACACAAAGAATGCTTATAAAGAGTCCATAAAAAGGACATTTAATCCATTACTAACATTCCACAACAATCATCTAAGTACTTTAGGACACTACCCAAAAACTAGACCAAGGTTGATCTCTAAACCCCTTAGTTGAAAACTCTAAACTTTTCAGACAACTGGGCGGTCGCCCAAACAGGGCTGTGCGGCCGCCCAAAATGCTCTGTCCCAAGAAGAAAACCCTTCAGATAGATGTGCGGCGCCGCACACCCATTTTTGGGCGGCCGCCCACATCACCCGGCAGGCCTAAAAACTTAACCAAAGTTTACTCCTTTTGTTTCACAAGCATAACATATACTGCACAATTTAATACACAACATTAGCAACTCTCATTAACAACTTCCATTATATTACAATCATGCTTCTAAACCATTTCCCATACTCAGCTACAACCAAAACCATATACTCCCTTTGTCCCAAAATTACAAGTATAGCAAATATTACCCAAAACACAAAATTAACAAGTAGGGTATCATATATAGCATATATGACTATTTTAACATTTAAAGGGGAATTAGTAACTTACCTAGTTCCGGAAAAAGTATCGCTGAAACAGTTTTGTTCGGCTAGGAATGACCTACTCGACGCCCTGATCATTTTTATATAATTAGTTTTTAAAACGGGTAAGTAAATAAAAAGAATTAAATCGAAATGGGTCGAACTTACCTTTTTTTCCTAACCCTAGGAACAGAACGAGAGGTTTTGCAGAAGGAAATGACACAGAGAAGGAAAAGAGAAAAGAAATCTCTTATAAAGGGTTTTAACCCATTTTTACAAATTGGTCACCCAAGATTCAAAGTTAACACTTTAACCCCTTAACTTATAATTTCAACAAGGACCCTAAAGTTTTAACTTAATCATTTAACTCCTTTAGTCATTATTTTTACTAACTAAGTAAATAACACAAATAATCAAGTATGATATGCAACTCATAAAATATGATGCAACACATAAAATGCACATATAAGTCAAATAAAAATCCCCAAAAATATAAAATAAATAGAAACGGGTTTTGGGGTCGCTACAATCACTCCCCCTTAAAAAAAATTCGTCCCGAATTTTAGGGTTACTTACCGAGCCCTCAAACAACCAAGGGTACTTCCTCTCGATCTCTTCCCGAAGTTCCCAAGTCGATTCCTCCACATTATGATTCCTCCACACAACTCGAACAAGAGGAATACTTTTGTTTCTCAATTCTTGCACCTTCGAATCAATGACTTGGACGGATGTTCCTCATAAGAGATACTCGGCTCAATATCCTCGGTATCTCAGATAGAACATGAGAAGAATCATACACATACTTCCGAAGCATAGAAATATGAAACACATTATGGATCTTATCAAGAGAAGGAGGTAAAGCAAGACGATAAGCCCGATCCCCCACTCTTCCAAGAATCTCAAATGGACCAATAACCTCGGAGCAAGCTTGCCTTTCTTCCCATATCTTCGAATACCAACCTTAGGGGAAACCTTCAAAAACACAAAGTCACCCTTTTCGAACTCAAGGTCTCGCCTCCGATGATCAGCGTAGCTTTTCTGTCTACTCTGGGCAGTACTCAAACGATCTCGAATAATTTTAACCTTCTCAACTAAATCATTAACCATCTGAACACCCCAAATCTTGGCTTCTCCCACTTCATCCCAACAGATAGGAGACCGACATTTCCTTCCATACAAGGCTTCATAAGGAGCCATCCCAATACTGGACTGAAAACTGTTATTATAAGCAAACTCTACGAGAGGTAAATGAATATCCCATGAATCTGAAAAATCAACTGAGCAAGCCCTCAACATATCCTCAAGAATCTGGATAGTTCTCTCGGACTGGCCATCTGTTTGAGGATGAAAAGCTGTACTAAATCTCAACTCTGAACCCAAAGCCTTCTGAAACGCTTGCCAAAACCGAGATGTGAATCTAGGGTCACGATCAGATACAATGCTCACTGGAACTCCATGTAACCTCACGATCTCATTAATGTACAAAGTTGCAAGCTTTTCCATAGAATAACCAATCTCAATAGGTAGAAAATGAGAAGACTTTGTCAATCTATCAACAATCACCCAAACCGCATCAAACCTTCTTCGAGTACGAGGTAACCCTGTCACAAAATCCATGGTAACATGTTCCCACTTCCAATCCGGAATCTCTAACGGTTGAAGCAATCCTGCAGGCCTTTGGTGTTCAGCTTTAACTTGTTGACATGTTAAGCACTTGGATACATAATCCGCTATTTCTCTCTTCATATTATTCCACCAAAAGTGTTGCTTCAAATTCTGATACATTTTAGTACTCCCGGGATGAATAGTATACCTTGATTTATGGCCTTCATCAAGAACTTGGTGTTTAATCCCATCAACATTAGGCACACACAACCGACCTCTGAAAGTCAATACCCCTTCAGAATGAGTGAGAAATCCTCAAATTTACCATCTTGATTTTATCCATAATCTTTACCAATTCCGGGTCATCCTTCTGAGCTTCCTTTATTTGTTGAACTAAAGTTGGAAATACTCGAATGTTCGCAAAAATAGCTCCATGCTTTGATTCATAAGGACTCCAATCTCGAGCATCCTCCAACATCTTCCATTCCCGCACCATCAATGAAGCTACATAAGACTTCCGGCTAATAGCATCAGCTACCACATTTGCCTTGCCCGGATGATAAGAAATTGTACAGTCATAATCCTTCAACAGCTCCATCCATCTTCGTTGTCTATTATTCAACTCTTTCTGGGAGAAAAGATACTTCAAACTCTGATGATCTGTGAAAATCTCAAACTTTGCTCCGTAAAGATAATGTTTCCACTTGTGCAATGCAAAGACAATAGCTGCAAGCTCCATGTCATGGGTAGGATAATTCTGCTCACTCGGAGTCAACTTCCTTGAAGCATATGCAATCATCCTTCCATTCTGCATTAATACACACCCGAGGCCTTCTTTAGAAGCATCACTATAGATTACCAAATCATCATTTCCATTAGGTAGGGCGAGAATAGGAGCTGTAGTCAATCTCTTCTTCAACTCTTCAAAACTAGCTTGACACTTTTCATCCCACACATAAGGAATATTCTTTCGAGTCAACTGAGTCAAGGGAGTTGCAATCTTAGAAACCCCTCAATGAACCTTCTGTAGTACCCAGCTAACCCCAAGAAACTTCGAATTTCTGTAACTGATTCTGGCCTCCTCCAATTCACAATAGCCTCAACTTTAGATGGATCAACTGATATACCTTTATTAGAAATCACATGCCCAAGAAAAGATACTTCATTGAGCCAAAAAGCACATTTACTGAATTTAGAAAACAACTGCTTCTCACGAAGAATAGATAAAACCATTCGCAAATGCTGTTCATGCTCTTCCCGGGACTTGGAATAAACAAGAATATCATCAATAAATACAACCACGAAGGTATCAAGATAAAGTTTAAAGACTCTGTTCATCATATCCATAAAAACAGCCGGAGCATTAGTCAACCCGAAAGGCATAACAAGAAACTCATAATGACCATATCTACTACGAAAAGCAGTTTTAGAAATGTCTTCAGAACGGATTTTCAACTGATGGTACCCACTCCTCAAGTCAAGTTTTGAAAAGACAACTGACCCCTGAAGTTGATCAAATAAATCATCAATATGAGGTAGCGGATATTTATTCTTTATAGTTACCTGATTCAGCTTTCTGTAGTCAATACACAGCCTCAAGGACCCATCTTTCTTTTTAACAAACAATACTGGAGCTCCCCACGGGGATACACTAGGACGAATGAATCCTCGATCAAGTAACTCTTGCAACTGAACCTTCAACTCTTTCAATTCAGCTGGGGCCATTCTGTAAGGTGCCTCAGATATAGGAGCCGTACCTGGAAGTAAGTCAATACAGAACTCTATTTCCGGTCAGGAGGCATAGCATACTTAGAAGAAAATACATCTGAAAATTCTTTAACAATAGGCACATCCCCAATATCAGGAACCCTTTTAGTAGTATCCAAAACACTAGCCAAATACCCCGCACAACCCCGGTTCAACAACTTTCTAGCCTTCATATAAGAAATAATTCGAATCTCTCTACCCCAGGGAACAGTTTCAAAAGAAAATTTAGGAACATTTGGGATAGAAAATGTGACCACTTTATTAGCACAATCAACAGACGCATGATATTTACCCAACCAATCCATACCCAAGATAACATCAAAATCTTGTAATGGTAAGATAACTAAATCAGCAGGTAAAACATGCTCACGTATATGCACATCACAAGAATGCAACACCTCATTGGTCACCAAACACTCCCTATAGGAGTTGACACCTCTAACACATAAGGTAGAGATTCAGAAGACATATGCAATCTAGAAGCAAAATGCACAGACACATAAGAATGCGATGAGCCAGGGTCTATAAGTGTACGTGCCCTCAAACTAGACACAGAAATAATACCTCCTATCACATTAGAGGACTCCGAAGCCTGTTGCTGAGAAATAGCAAAAACACGACCCTGAACCTTAGGCTTGCCTGAGGAATCCCTCTTCTGACCCTGAGAGGACCCAACCACACTTCCCGATGCTTGCATTCTATACTTAGGGCAATCCCTCTGAAAATGTCCTAACTGACCACAGTTCAAACACTTGCCCCGCTTCTTCCAACATCTCTCTTCTGAATGCCCTTCTTTCTGACAATAATTACAAACTCCTCTGCTTTGACTCCCTGAAGTGTTACTTTGATTTCTATTACCTGACTGTCTTTGAGAAGACCCTTTTAATTGTGAAGATCCACCTTGATTTCCTCTATTATCACCACGTTGTGGTTGCCTAACTTGCTTCCCAGCACTTAACAATTCCATTTTCCTTTTATGTTCCTCAATGTCATGCTCCACCTGGTAAGCTCGATCCACTGCATCCTGAAAATCTTGCAACTTATGGGATACTAGCTGAGTTCTAATCACGGTTTTCAAACCTTTCACAAACTCGTAGCCTTCCTCTCCTCAGTTGCCACTAGGTGAGTACAATACCTGGACAACTCTGAAAATTTAGCTGAATATTGAGCAATTGACATAGAACCTTGCTCCAAGTTAAGAAATTCCATCTCCTTCCTGTCTTGGTCTACTCGAGGAATGAAGTGTTCTTTGAACTTTCCCAGAAAATTCTCCCAAGTATAAGGCACATGAGTCTCATCCATTTTGTTTTCAAAGCTTTCCACCAATGCTCAGCCGCTCCATTCAGTTTATAGGTAGCAAAACCTGACTTGATCTTCTTCCGACATCTCAAAGCATCAAAGATCTTTTCCATCGATTCAATCCACCTTTCAGTTTTAGATACATCGGGCTCTCCATCATACTCCATAGGCTTCATTTTCAGAAACTGTTCTAGGCCATATCTTGGTGGTACTGTTCCCTTTCTTGCCTCTGATCACTTAAAGTTTTCATCGCTGCTTCAAACATTCCCTGAAACATAATTAGAGCCTCTTCTCTGGCATCCCCTTGCCCCGAAGAGCCGGCCTGATCTCCGTCAGTTTCACCCATTTTTAATGAATACATGCATCAAACACTCAACGTTACTCACTCTATACTCTACTACCCTCCTAGGTCATTTAGTCATTCTAGACCATCTACAACCTAGCTCTGATACCAACTGTCGCGCCCCGTACCCGTGGTCCTACTTGGCCCCACGCTCGGGACACGAACGGAAGACGTTATAAAACCTTTAGAAATTTTTTCGAAATATACTTTTAGAAAGTGGAACAAAAACACACCTGAAGTTCAAAGACTTCACTTAACTTGAAACAAACTTTTACAAACACTTTCACAGCGAAAGTACTTAGCCGAAGGCTTACAAACTTTTAAACAAATGTACATACATCAACTTTTACCAAAATAGATGTGACCATAAGAAAGTACGGGTACTCTACCCCAAAGGGTTTACATTTACATAATGTAACCTTCAACAAAACAAGTCCCAACTCTTACCAAACCAACGTCCTCCCGTGCCGAGTGTCCTATCCCCTGGACCCGCCTTTATCTAAAACAGTAAACAAATAAAGGGTGAGAATAAATCTCAGTAAGCTACTAAAATGCAACTACGTTACATGCTGATATGATGATCATAAAGAAACAATATCAACAAGTAAACATATAGCATATAGCACATAACATCAAGTTATATATCACTTTTATCACATTGCCCACACTCTGGTGGATACCAAAGCCAAGGTTTAACCAATAACCATAACTGATGAGAATACCAACTGAGAAACCCATCAGAGAAAACCATCTGAGCAGCATAAATAGCTGAAGCCGTTGGGATCCCGAAAACCAAACCATAACCAATAGAACCAAGTAACCAGAGAGGGAAATATGACACAAAGTCATAACCCAAATACTCACCAAAGGGAGCAATTCATCCCATCCAAGGCCAATCTGGACTGGGGAAACTAGAAGGCACAGTGGACACCTTATAGTGAACTTGGCTTGTGTGCCACTATAATTCTTCCACCGCCTGACTCACAAGCTCCAATGGAAAACCTTATAGTGGACTTACCTGTACCACTATAATTCTTCCATTGGCTGACTCCACAACAAGACCAGCTGGACTTTTAACAAGAAGCACAGTAATGAATACTTGCTAAACAAAACCCGGGGCATTTAATCCAAGAAGGAACTAAGCCAAATACATCACAAGATGCACACAAAGAATGCTTATAAAGAGTCCATAAAAAGGACATTTAATCCATTACTAACATTCCACAACAATCATCTAAGTACTTTAGGACACTACCCAAAACTAGACCAAGGTTGATCTCTAAACCCCTTAGTTGAAAACTCTAAACTTTTCCAGACCACTGGGCGGTCGCCCAAACAGGGCTGTGCGGCCGCCCAAAATGCTCTGTCCCAAGAAGAAAACCCTTCAGATAGATGTGCGGCCGCACACCCATTCTTGGGCGGCCGCCCACATCACCCGGCAGGCCTAAAAACTTATCCAAAGTTTACTCCTTTTGTTTCACAAGCATAACATATACTGCACAATTTAATACACAACATTAGCAACTCTCATTAACAACTTCCATTATATTACAACATGCTTCTAAACATTTCCATACTCAGCTACAACCAAAACCATATACTCCTTTTGTCCCAAAATTACAAGTATAGCAAATATTACCCAAAACACAAAATTAACAAGTAGGGTATCATATATAGCATATATGACTATTTTAACATTTAAAGGGGAATTAGTAACTTACCTAGTTCCGGAAAAAGTATCGCTGAAACAAGTTTTGTTCGGCTAGGAATGACCTACTCGACGCCCTGATCATTTTTATATAATTAGTTTTTAAAACGGGTAAGTAAATAAAAAGAATTAAATCGAAATGGGTCGAACTTACCTTTTTTCCTAACCCTAGGAACAGAACGAGAGGTTTTTGCAGAAGAAATGAACAGAGAAGGAAAAGAGAAAAGAAATCTCTATTAAGGGTTTAACCCATTTTTACAAATTTGGTCACCCAAGATTCAAAGTTAACACTTTAACCCTTAACTTATAATTTCAACAAGGACCCTAAAGTTTTAACTTAATCATTTACTCCTTTAATCATTATTTTTACTAACTAAGTAAATAACACAAATAATCAAGTATGATATGCAAATCATAAAATATGATGCAACACATAAAATGCACATATAAGTCAAATAAAAATCTCCAAAAATATAAAATAAATAGAAACGGGTTTGGGGTCGCTACAATCACTCCCCCTTAAAAAAATTCGTCCCGAATTTTAGGGTTACTTACGAGGCCCTCAAACAACCAAGGGTACTTCCTCTCGATCTCTTCCCGAAGTTCCCAAGTCGATTCCTCCACATTATGATTCCTCCACACAACTCGAACAAGAGGAATACTTTTGTTTCTCAATTCTTGCACCTTCGAATCAATGACTTGGACCGGATGTTCCTCATAAGAGATACTCGGCTCAATATCCTCGGGTCTCAGATAGAACATGAGAAGAATCATACACATACTTCCGAAGCATAGAAATATGAAACACATTATGGATCTTATCAAGAGAAGGAGGTAAAGCAAGACGATAAGCCGATCCCCCACTCTTCCAAGAATCTCAAATGGACCAATAAACCTCGGAGCAAGCTTGCCTTTCTTCCATATCTTCGAATACCAACCTTAGGGGAAACCTTCAAAAACACAAAGTCACCCTTTTCGAACTCAAGGTCTCGCCTCCGATGATCAGCGTAGCTTTTCTGTCTACTCTGGGCAGTACTCAAACGATCTCGAATAATTTTAACCTTCTCAACTGAATCATTAACCATCTGAACACCCCAAATCTTGGCTTCTCCCACTTCATCCCAACAGATAGGAGACCGACATTTCTTCCATACAAGGCTTCATAAGGAGCCATCCCAATACTGGACTGAAAACTGTTATTATAAGCAAACTCTACGAGAGGCAAATGAATATCCCACGAATCTGAAAAATCAACTGAGCAAGCCCTCAACATATCCTCAAGAATCTGGATAGTTCTCTCGGACTGGCCATCTGTTTGAGGATGAAAAGCTGTACTAAATCTCAACTCTGAACCCAAAGCCTTCTGAAACGCTTGCCAAAACCGAGATGTGAATCTAGGGTCACGATCAGATACAATGCTCACTGGAACTCCATGTAACCTCACGATCTCATTAATGTACAAAGTTGCAAGCTTTTCCATAGAATAACCATCTCAATAGGTAGAAAATGAAGAACTTTGTCAATCTATCAACAATCACCCAAACCGCATCAAACCTTCTTCGAGTACGAGGTAACCCTGTCACAAAATCCATGGTAACATGTTCCCACTTCCATTCCGGAATCTCTAACGGTTGAAGCAATCCTGCAGGCCTTTGATGTTCAGCTTTAACTGTTGACATGTTAAGCACTTGGATACATAATCCGCTATTTCTCTCTTCATATTATTCCACCAAAAAGTGTTGCTTCAAATTCTGATACATTTTAGTACTCCGGGATGAATAGTATACCTTGATTTATGGCCTTCATCAAGAACTTGGTGTTTAATCCCATCAACATTAGGCACACACAACCGACCTCTGAAAGTCAATACCCTTCAGAATTGAGTGAGAAATCCTCAAATTTACCATCTTTGATTTTATCCATAATCTTTACCAATTCCGGGTCATCCTTCTGAGCTTCCTTTATTTGTTGAACTAAAGTTGGAAATACTCGAATGTTCGCAAAAATAGCTCCATGCTTTGATTCATAAGGACTCCAATCTCGAGCATCCTCCAACATCTTCCATTCCCGCACCATCAATGAAGCTACATAAGACTTCCGGCTAATAGCATCAGCTACCACATTTGCCTTGCCCGGATGATAAAAATTGTACAATCATAATCCTTCAACAGCTCCATCCATCTTCGTTGTCTATTATTCAACTCTTTCTGGGAGAAAAGATACTTCAAACTCTGATGATCTGTGAAAATCTCAAACTTTGCTCCGTAAAGATAATGTTTCCACTTGTGTAATGCAAAGACAATAGCTGCAAGCTCCATGTCATGGGTAGGATAATTCTGCTCACTCGGAGTCAACTTCCTTGAAGCATATGCAATCACCCTTCCATTCTGCATTAATACACACCCGAGGCCTTCTTTAGAAGCATCACTATAGATTACCAAATCATCATTACCATTAGGTAGGGCGAGAATAGGAGCTGTAGTCAATCTCTTCTTCAACTCTTCAAAACTAGCTTGACACTTTTCATCCCACACATAAGGAATATTCTTTCGAGTCAACTGATTCAAGGGAGTTGCAATCTTAGAAAACCCCTCAATGAACCTTCTGTAGTACCCAGCTAACCCAAGAAACTTCGAATTTCTGTAACTGATTCTGGCCTCCTCCAATTCACAATAGCCTCAACTTTAGATGGATCAACTGATATACCTTTATTAGAAATCACATGCCCAAGAAAAGATACTTCATTGAGCCAAAAAGCACATTTACTGAATTTAGCAAACAACTGCTTCTCACGAAGAATAGATAAAACCATTCGCAAATGCTGTTCATGCTCTTCCCGGGACTTGGAATAAACAAGAATATCATCAATAAATACAACCACGAAGGTATCAAGATAAAGTTTAAAGACTCTGTTCATCATATCCATAAAAACAGCCGGAGCATTAGTCAACCCGAAAGGCATAACAAGAAACTCATAATGGCCATATCTACTACGAAAAGCAGTTTTAGAAATGTCTTTAGAACGGATTTTCAACTGATGGTACCCACTCCTCAAGTCAAGTTTTGAAAAGACAACTGACCCTGAAGTTGATCAAATAAATCATCAATATGAGGAGCGGATATTTATTCTTTATAGTTACCTGATTCAGCTTTCTGTAGTCAATACACAGCCTCAAGGACCCATCTTTCTTTTTAACAAACAATACTGGAGCTCCCCACGGGGATACACTAGGACGAATGAATCCTCGATCAAGTAACTCTTGCAACTGAACCTTCAACTCTTTCAATTCAGCTGGGCCATTCTGTAAGGTGCCTCAGATATAGGAGCCGTACCTGGAAGTAAGTCAATACAGAACTCTATTTCCCGGTCAGGAGCATAGCATACTCATAAGAAAATACATCTGAAAATTCTTTAACAATAGGCACATCCCCAATATCAGGAACCCTTTTAGTAGTATCCAAAACACTAGCCAAATACCCCGCACAACCACGGTTCAACAACTTTCTAGCCTTCATATAAGAAATAATTCGAATCTCTCTACCCCAGGGAACAGTTTCAAAAGAAAATTTAGGAACATTTGGATAGAAAATGTGACCACTTTTAGCACAATCAACAGAACGCATGATATTTACCCAACCAATCCATACCCAAGATAACATCAAAATCTTGTAATGGTAAGATAACTAAATCAGCAGGTAAAACATGCTCACGTATATGCACATCACAAGAATGCAACACCTCATTGGTCACCAAACACTCCCCTATAGGAGTTGACACCTCTAACACATAAGGTAGAGATTCAGAAGACATATGCAATCGAGAAGCAAAATGCAAAGACACATAAGAATGCGATGAGCCAGGGTCTATAAGTGTACGTGCCTCAAACTAGACACAGAAATAATACCTCCTATCACATTAGAGGACTCCGAAGCCTGTTGCTGAGAAATAGCAAAAACACGACCCTGAACCTTAGGCTTGCCTGAGGAATCCCTCTTCTGACCCTGAGAGGACCCAACCACACTTCCCGATGCTTGCATCCTATACTTAGGGCAATCCCTCTGAAAATGTCCTAACTGACCACAGTTCAAACACTTGCCCTGCTTCTTCCAACATCTCTCTTCTGAATGCCCTTCTTTCTGACAATAATTACAAACTCCTCTGCTTTGACTCCCTGAAGTGTTACTTTGATTTCTATTACCTGACTGTCTTTGAGAAGACCCTTTAATTGTGAAGATCCACCTTGATTTCCTCTATTATCACCACGTTGTGGTTGCCTAACTTGCTTCCCAGCACTTAACAATTCCATTTTCCTTTTATGTTCCTCAATGTCATGCTCCACCTGGTAAGCTCGATCCACTGCATCCTGAAAATCTTGCAACTTATGGGATACTAGCTGAGTTCTAATCACGGTTTTCAAACCTTTCACAAACCTCGTAGCCTTCCTCTCCTCAGTTGCCACTAGGTGAGTACAATACCTGGACAACTCTGAGAATTTAGCTGAATATTGAGCAATTGACATAGAACCTTGCTCCAGTTAAGAAATTCCATCTCCTTCCTGTCTTGGTCTACTCGAGGAATGAAGTGTTCTTTGAACTTTCCCAGAAAATTCTCCCAAGTATAAGGCACATGAGTCTCATCCCATTTTGTTTTCAAAGCTTTCCACCAATGCTCAGCCGCTCCATTCAGTTTATAGGTAGCAAACCTGACTTGATCTTCCTCCGAACATCTCAAAGCATCAAAGATCTTTCCATCGATTCAATCCACCTTTCAGTTTTAGATACATCGGGCTCTCCATCATACTCCATAGGCTTCATTTTCAGAAACTGTTCTAGGCCATATCTTGGTGGTACCTGTTCCCTTTCTTGCCTCTGATCACTTAAAGTTTTCATCGCTGCTTCAACATTCCCTGAAACATAATTAGAGCCTCTTCTCTGGCATCCCCTTGCCCCGAAGAGCCGGCCTGATCTCCGTCAGTTTCACCCATTTTTAATGAATACCTGCATCAAACACTCAACGTTACTCACTCTATACTCTACTACCCTCCTAGGTCATTTAGTCATTCTAGACCATCTACAACCTAGCTCTGATACCAACTGTCGCGCCCCGTACCCGTGGTCCTACTTGGCCCCACGCTCGGGACACGAACGGAAGACGTTATAAAACCTTTTAGAAAATTTTTCGAAATATACTTTTAGAAAGTGGAACAAAACACACCTGAAGTTCAAAGACTTCACTTAACTTGAAACAAAACTTTTACAAACACTTTCACAGCGAAAGTACTTAGCCCGAAGGCTTACAAACTTTTAAACAAATGTACATACATCAACTTTTACCAAATAGATGGGACCATAAGAAAGTACGGGTACTCTACCCCAAGGGTTTACATTTACATAATGTAACCTTCAACAAAACAAGTCCCAACTCTTACCAACCAACGTCCTCCCGTGCCGAGTGTCCTATCCCCTGGACCCGCCTTTATCTAAAACAGTAAACAAATAAAGGGTGAGAATAAATCTCAGTAAGCTACTAAAATGCAACTACGTTACATGCTGATATGATGATCATAAAGAAACAATATCAACAGTAAACATATAGCATATAGCACATAACATCAAGTTATATATCACTTTTATCACATTGCCCACACTCTGGTGGATACCAAAGCCAAGGTTTAACCAATAACCATAACTGATGAGAATACCAAGAAACCCATCAGAGAAAACCATCTGAGCAGCATAAATAGCTGAAGCCGTTGGATCCCGAAAACCAAACCATAACCAATAGAACCAAGTAACCAGAGAGGGAAATATGACACAAAGTCATAACCCAAATACTCACCAAAGGGAGCAATTCATCCCATCCAAGGCCAATCTGGACTGGGGAAACTAGAAGGCACAGTGGACACCTTATAGTGAACTTGGCTTGTGTGCCACTATAATTCTTCCACCGCCTGACTCACAAGCTCCAATGGAAAACCTTATAGTGGACTTACCTGTACCACTATAATTCTTCCATTGGCTGACTCCACAAACAAGACCAGCTGGACTTTTAACAAGAAGCACAGTAATGAATACTTGCTAAACAAAACCCGGGGCATTTAATCCAAGAAGGAACTAAGCCAAATACATCACAAGATGCACACAAAGAATGCTTATAAAGAGTCCATAAAAAGGACATTTAATCCATTACTAACATTCCACAACAATCATCTAAGTACTTTAGGACACTACCCAAAACTAGACCAAGGTTGATCTCTAAACCCTTAGTTGAAAACTCTAAACTTTTCAGACAACTGGGGCGGTCCGCCCAAACAGGGCTGTGCGGCCGCCCAAAATGCTCTGTCCCAAGAAGAAAACCCTTCAGATAGATGTGCGACCGCACACCCATTCTTGGGCGGCGCCCACATCACCCGGCAGGCCTAAAAACTTATCCAAAGTTTACTCCTTTTGTTTCACAAGCATAACATATACTGCACAATTTAATACACAACATTAGCAACTCTCATTAACAACTTCCATTATATTACAACATGCTTCTAAACCATTTCCCATACTCAGCTACAACAAACCATATACTCCTTTGTCCCAAAATTACAAGTATAGCAAATATTACCCAAAACACAAAATTAACAAGTAGGGTATCATATATAGCATATATGACTATTTTAACATTTAAAGGGGAATTAGTAACTTACCTAGTTCCGGAAAAAGTATCGCTGAAACAAGTTTGTTCGGCTAGAAATGACCTACTCGACGCCCTGATCATTTTTATATAATTAGTTTTTAAAACGGGTAAGTAAATAAAAAGAATTAAATCGAAATGGGTCGAACCTTTTTTTTTTCCTAACCCTAGGAACAGAACGAGAGGTTTTGCAGAAGGAATGACACAGAGAAGGAAAAGAGAAAGAAATCTCTTATAAGGGTTTTAACCCATTTTTACAAATTGGTCACCCAAGATTTCAAAGTTAACACTTTAACCCCTTAACTTATAATTTCAACAAGGACCCTAAAGTTTTAACTTAATCATTTAACTCCTTTAGTCATTATTTTTACTAACTAAGTAAATAACACAAATAATCAAGTATGATATGCAAATCATAAATATGATGCAACACATAAAATGCACATATAAATCAAATAAAAATCTCCAAAAATATAAAATAAATAGAAACGGGTTTTGGGGTCGCTACACAGGCAAATACATCCAGATTTTTCGCAGCAGCTCGATCAGAAATCTTCCTTTCTTCTGCGGGGATTTCCAGCCCGACTTGACCGTTGTTCGGGTAAGCGGGATTTATGACTACATCCTCCAGAGCATCGTGGGGCGGATGTCCCTTATTTCTTGTCGTGCAGCGAATCAATCACGATGTCTATGTGCTGGGCCTCTGCGGCAATGCGACGGGCTCTCCTACTCCGCTTAAATTTTGCCCGTGTTGAGTGGAATGACAAAGTTCCAATCATGGCCGCGCCCTCGGTCCCGTGTGCTGCTGGTTTTGACCTTTTTTAGCCTCCCTCGGGCTCACCAACCTTGACCCCATCGCGCTCTCCCTTCTTTTTTCTCTATTATTTTGAGGAAAAGCTCGGGCTGTTTTCGATGCATGCTATCCCTGCGGGGGTGCTGAACTTGATCTTCTGGTGAGGATTGATGCAACGATTCCAAGGGCAGCCTGAGCGTTCACTCCCAAGATTGCGTTGTATTGGGATTTCAGATCGATCACCATGAACGTGACACGGGCTTTTTCTCGAATGGCCTCTCTCCAATGGTCACTTCGAAGTCAATGGTCCCTTTTGCGTAGACCGTATGATTCGTGAACCCTTCCAACAAGCCCGCATATGGGGTTAAGTGCGCCTCGGACATCCCCATTTCTTCTAAACATGGAAGTAGAGTATGTCCGTGAAGCCCCGGTATCAATGAGGACCCTCCAATATCCGCTCTACCAATAGCCATCTTGATTGTCAATGGCTGTGTTGAATGGAAGAGGGTGGAGGCCATCTCGCTCCTCTTGAACCCGATCATTTCCTCTTGCTCGGGTGGGTATGCAGGTATCAGGAACACCTTTTCCAATTTCTTGATCTGAATAGAGAGCTGGGTGTTGCTCGGGGCTTCTTCCCCAATATACTGGATGTTTATAGCGTTTTTCCCCGTCGGCATCGTTATCCCTAACATATTTACATGTCCCCGTGGGGCTTCTCCTTTATTGCTGGGTCCCTCGATCCATTTTTTTCAATTCTCCAGCCTCGACTTTCTTGTTGTATTATCTTTTTCATCTGAAAACATTCATCCGTGTTATGCCCGTGGCTTTCATGGTAGCCGCACCACTTCTTTTTGTTCGCCTCATAAGGCTTTCTTTCTAGGGGTGGGGGAGGAGGCAGGGCTTCTGCCCGCAGAATCTCAGTCCTTGGGGCTATCAAAGGAGTGAAGGTGTTGTCAGTTCTTTTGAAATTAGTCGTGCCCTCGGTCTGCCTCTATTTCGGCCGCCACTACCCCCGAATAGCCTGCGTGGTACCTTGAGTCATGAGCGGGCTCGAGCCTATCCCTTATGCTCCTGCGGGCATCATCCATGAATGAGGGCTCTACCCGGCCATGGCAATGGCTCGATGTACATTTCCTCCGTTCCCTCGGGCTTTCGACAAGCGAACTCTTGCCTCAAGGTATAGGATTTAATCCTCCCAAGAAGCACAGCTCGATGTCATTCCTCGTTAGGTCCACGATTTGTTCGTCATTTTTCGAAACCGAGTAATGTACGCCTTCGTACTTTCCCGGGATATTGCTTCACACCGCATAGGTCCGATTTCGGTCTTGCGACCTCCCCAGCGCCCGCGAACAAATTCAGGAACGACGTCCGCAGTTGCTCGTAGCTGTAAATGGAGCGGGGTTTATGGGCCAACAACCATCCCAGCGCCTTCCCTTGAAGGTGGATGCTAGAGCTTTGCATTTTACGGCCTCATTTGTTGAGAATAGAGCCATCTGCCCTTCAACCGCCCAACATGGCTTTTTGAGTTAGACGAGCCATCATAAGCGTCTAGCGTGGGACTTTTCCCCGCTGGATTGGTGAATCAGCTATCCAGGAGGCAAATGCATCTATGGGTCCAATGCACTTTGCCACACTTTGCTTAGACTCCCGAGGTCCCTGATCATTCCCTGGACCTTGTAGTCAATCTCTCCCCCGGTTTTCACTTTTTTCGCCGTCCCCGCAAATTGCTCTCCGGTTCTAACAGTTGCTTTTCCTTGTAGTGGCCTTTGGACCTTCTAGGTTGTGACTCTCATTCTTCACTCTTTCTCCCTTCCTCTCCTTCTTCATCGTCGTCCTCCACAACAATCGTTCTCTTCTTATTTCCCTCCACCCTGCTGGCTATGCTTTTAGAACCATGAGTTTCGATCTTTCCAGAGGGACTCCTGTGTCAGCCTCGCATTGAATAGCTCTTCTAGGGCCAGGTTTAACTGAAGCCCTTTCGTTACTA